>VMKM01001877.1:0-104620 GCA_008360985.2 Macquaria ambigua
ATATTTTAATGGACAATAAAGCTATTTCTGACTGTGATCAGTCATTCAGTGACCCCTCGTGCCTCGTATGGAAGCATCTGCATGTGGTACATTTCTCTACTCATTTATTTTCCCATAATTTGTCACCTGTCTGTATTTTGAAGAATGATATCCACACTGTATGTCACCATGAGCATTCCAGTTTAAATTACCTGTGCATGACCAGGAGGTAAATATTCTTTTCAAATGTAAATCTGACAGTTTGAACTCCAAGTTAAATTCTTACAAATACATAAATGAACAATAAACAAGACAGTAAAACCATTCCCGGTAATATGTATTTGTTGCAGCCTTGGAGAGTCTGAGCGACAGACTTTAAAACAAGCTGTGAAGTTTTCATACTGTTGCTGTGTCTCCAGAAGGGGAAAAATAAATTAAGCAGTTTATCAGCCTTTACAGCAGTTTGGAAAAACGGTCTAATTTTCACACTTTTGCTCATATTTATGAAATTATTCAACCAGAGTTTGGAGTGACTTTCATACACTCCAGGACCCTGAAACCGACTCAGCATGTAAAGGTTTGTATAAACCTCCAGTTCAAGGGGAATTTAGGAAAAACGTCACGCCCATGTATTTTTGGATCATAAAACATCACACATAAACACATAAATGACCATGCAGACATCTGACACAAGCAAAATTCAATAAAAACAGACTTATTTTCTCATTGAGCAGCATCTTTTGAATTGTACAGTGGGTTTTGAATGAGTTTCATGGGGTCATGAAACTCGTCTTGGAGCCCACTCAGCATGCCAAAGACTTGAAGTGAAAAAAGCATAATTACCAAAAAAAAAAAAAAAGAAAATAACAAGGTTTATTCATGCAGCGTCAGCAGGGTACAACATTGAAAACTGGAAAAAAAAAAAACCAGAGCTCTCAAAAATAAACTTTATGTAGTTTAATGTAGCTTTGTGCATGTTGTAGGTCCTCACTGTCATCAACACACACAAAAGATTGGCTCTGTACTTTTTCCAGTTTTTGCAAATTATAAAGCAGTTCACACCTAATTCTGCGTTTTTCTGTTGTTTTATTTCATTTTAGGATCTCCTCTGTAGATTACCACACAGGCGTCTTAACTAAGATCATTTTTATAGTTGTGATACTTTATTCCATAAGCATTATTTAGCAATGCTAGTGGCATGGTTCTAGGGATGGCACTGGTAATGTCGGTTTCAGTCAGTCCACCACTGAGGTCCAGACTGTAATACCTCAACAACTACTGGATGGATTGCCATGACATTTTGTGCAGACTTTAATGATCCCCAGAGGATTAATCCTACTGACTTGAAGACAAAGATTTCAGTTCTTGGCAGTCTTATTAGATCTAAGTGCTGCTTTCGACACAGGTGACCATCCAATACTCCAACTATCCATCCAACAACTATTAAATGGGTTGTCATGAAGTTTTGTACAGACATTCATGGTTCCCAGAGGATGAATCCTACTGACTTTGGTGATCCTCTGACTTTTCCTCTAGCGCCACCATGAGGTGGACATTTGTGTTTTTTAGTGAAATATCTCAACAACTATTGGATGGATTTGGTACAGACATTCATGTCCCCCCTGAAGATGAATTGTAATCACTTTGACGCCATCATCAGGTCAAAAATTTTAATTTGTCCCATTAGCCTCAGCTGTAGTTTGTGTTTTGTGCTAATTAGCAAGTGTTAGCATGCGAACACGCTAAACTAAGATGGTGAACATGGTAAACATGCTCCTGCTTCTTTTGTGTAGTTTGTGCATTATGCAACTGTGTGTGTGTGTGTGTGCATGTGTGTCAGTGGGTGATAGAGGTAGGGGATTCCCGCAGCGACCCGTGTTAACGGTGTGTATGTGTGTGTGTCCCCCATCCATCATCACACACACTTCCCTCCTTCAGCGCGTTCGAAAATAGAACGGTGTGTGAACATGACCTCTCCCACACAAACACACACACACACACACACACACACACTAGTAAACACACCCATTACGATGCCATTGTGTCTTGGTTTCTTGTCCAGAATGCGGGCGCGTGTTTGTTTGTGTTTGTGTGTGATTGTGTAAAAGCGTGTTCGTGTGTGTGTGTGTGTGTGTGTGTGTATTATCAGGAGTTGTAAGGAAAAATGTCCCCCTCGCCATGTCCTCCCTCCTTCTTTCTCTCTCTGTCTCTCTTTTCTTTCTCGCCACAAAGTCTGGAGTCTCTGCCAAATTTCCTCTGTGGCAAAGGTGTGGTGCCACGACACTGTCTCTCTCTCTCTCTCACACACACACACACACTCCTCCTTGTTTTGTTTTAGAAACATCTACACGTTGGATGGGACATTAAGTGATAATGAACTCCATGGTGTCCTGATATAAGAACATAACAGATGAGGTGAAGAAGGCCTGGATGTCAGGCGATGTGGTGTTTCCTCTGCTGAGTCCATTATTTTCCTAGGAAACCTTTTATTACATTACCATATTGTATGAAAGCAAAAATGACAAAACTTTTTGAATTGGGAGTGAAATATCTCAATAACTACTGAATGGATTGCCATACATTTTACACATATATTCATGTTCCCCAGAGGATAAAACATGGTGTCAAGCACAAGTCTAAATTTCCACTTGTGTTATACTAGTTCATGACAAGATACCTTTGCTTCTGCTAAATGTTACTATCTTAAAATAGAATTGTAGATGTCCGTATGTTAGCATGCTATATGTTAATAAAAATTAAAGGAATAGTGCAACATTTTGGGGAATAAGCTTATTTAGATTAGAAGATCGATACCATACTCAGCTGTGTATGTTCAGGTCATAGCCTAGCTTAGCATAAAGACCAGAAGCAGCGGTTCGTTTTTCTTTTTTTATTAAACCATACAAAAAACAGAAATATAAATAAAAAGAATTTATGCAGGGGGAACTTCACGCTAAAACTAGTTGCCAGGTTCAGTTGGAGAACACAGGTGTTGGTTTTGCTCTCTGTACAGGTGCAACGGTACAATTTGTTCTTTTTTTTTTTTTTTTAAGAAATAGTTCCACCATGCAAGCCCCTCTAAAACCACAAATGTCACCAGAATGGTATCAATCTTCTCATCTCACTGATGGAAAGAAAACAAATAGGCATATTTCCCAACATGTTGAACTATTCCTTTAAATGTCCACAATTGAGTATACCTGTGCCTGCAATGATCAGATCAGAGTGAGTGTAGATCTTCAAAGTTAACCCCTATTGCCCTATTGTTGTATTTAAATGTATTTATTGCTGGTTTGATGCCATATATTTTATCCATTCACCATTTTAAAACTTATCTTTAGATTCAGTTGCAATTTTGTATGTTTTAATGTCTGTCTTTATGTGTGCTTTTTTAAAACGTCTGCTTTTATTGTCCATGTGCAACTCTCACACCAATTTACACTGATTTCATAGTACTTTCAAGGAATTAGATAATATAATATATGCTAATAGATTAGGGGATTAGGGGCATAGGGATTCATATCAGCCCAAAGAAAAGCTAAAAGTAGAAGGTTGAGACTATAAACTTAAATGTGTTGTTTCTAGGCAAACAAATATACAGACCAAATACACTTACTATACTTACACACTATAAACAATGACATCAAGACATAAAGATGCAGCAGATACATACACACACACACACACACACATACGGGAAGCCTGGGACAGCAGTGGTAGGTGGGAGTAGTTCCTGGTTGGTCGAGCAGGAGGCTCTGAGACGCCGTAGCAGTCTCCCCTGGAGCTGGGCGTGGGGAGGAAAGTAAGTGTGTGTGTGTGTGTGTGTGTGTGTGTGTGTGCAGGGGGTCATTATAATGTGGTGAAGGGCGGGGGTAGGGGGGCTTGTCCTTGGCAGACAGACAAACGCACCACATACAATATTCATCTTAAGAGGTCGTTTAGTTGAGGGATGAGTTTGAAAATAATATCTGACTTTAAAGCAACAGTTTTTCCTTTCAAATTCACTCAGCAGACAGTAGCTCTGTTCAGGACTCAGTATTTGTATCTGTATTATTTGCTGAGACTGAAAAACTATACTACTAAGATATAAAACATACAATAATAAAGCATATGTAATCCAATGAGCTGTCCCATGCCCATATTTATTGATAATGCAGCTTGTGGGATAAATTTTCCTCGAAGTTGCTCATGAATGCAACACTGTTCTGTGGCTGGCTGTCAGGATTTCAGAATCTCTGACCGGCACATGAAAGCACCACGTGTCAGTGTGAGGACTTTTTTTCCCTGTACAATAAAAAGGTAACTTTGATGGATTATTTCACTGTGATGGTTTTTGCTCAAGATAAAACATTTTCAACTCAGGCAGAGATGTCTTTGCCTCAGTTCGTCACACCTAGAGAGAATGTCCATCCATGTCTTTCCATTGACTTTGTATGCAATCGCATCACACCTTTAGTATGTGATGTGATAGTATGTGATGGAGTAGAGCAGTACAGTGGTCAAGTATGCTAACTGATGCATGAAAAGGTTTTCTGTGTTTTACAACTTTTTTGAGCATTTTCTTCAAAGGTATTTGGTTCACAGTGCTATGAAACAAAGACAAGCAGCACATTTTTTCTTGATAAATCATTTCAAATTTGAATAAATTATCAAAATTGTTGCTGATTAACTTTCTGTTGTTTGAATAATTGATTAACCAACCAATTGTTGTAATCACTACAGTGCACTGACAGTGCCAGTCACAGTGCATTTTGAGTGCAGTTCAGTATCTTGTACGAGCAACTGGGTGTTGCTGCATCAATCAAGCCTGGAACTTGACTGTTGGGGTACAGTGTGCCCGGACCCCGTCAGCACCACCCCCCACCCCCCCCCCCCACCCCACAGTCCAGCCCCTGATTGCTTCTCTCTCTCTCTGTCTCTCTCTCTCTCAGTGAGTTGTTGTTAAGCTCAGCCACTAATCACTTTGGTTGGGACTGTGGTCTACTGTGTTACCGCTGTCCTGCCCTCAAAGACACACACACACACACACACACACACACACACACTGTAAGCCCTCACTAACACATATAGAAAGACGTGCTATATGTGTGTGTATTCATGTTTTGTCTCTCATTTGTGTGCAAACTTAATTATACATGTGTCGTCTTGGTCTCATTTTAATGTGTGTGCTTGTTGCATGTGTGTGTGTGTGTTAGTTAGAGTATGTATCTGTGCATTTATGTGTGAATGTGTGTGCGCTACAGTTTGCATGCGTGTGTGTCTTGAATGTGTGTATTCGTGTGTGTGAGAAGCTCCATTCTCAGTTGGGCAGAAACAATGGAACCTCTCTGATTACATCTCCCTGTACAGGCGGACAGGGTGTGTGTGTGTGTGTGTGTGTGAAGCTTCAGGGGGGAGGAAAGGGTGGCGGTCACGGAGGAGGAAAGAGGGGGAAGCAACGTTTGGACCTGCCCCCTCCCTCCTTTGCTCTGTCTCCCACACACACTCATCTCTTCCCCTCGCGCCGGCCTGGCGTCTCATTGGTTAAATCCCCAGTTATATATTTATGTGATTGGTCAGGGCGGAGTATATATACTCAGCGTGGGTCGGTTAAATCTGGCCACAAGTTTCAAAACTTTCAAACAGGGCAGACAGACAGTGAGTCGGACGGCCTAAGTGAAGGAGGGGAATCAAGCTTTGGACAAACCGCTGCACCACACACTCCAAACAAGAACTGTTGTCTTTTGAGAAAAAAAAAAGGAGTGAAGGAAAGAAAGAGGCAGAGTCATTGTGGATCACTTTCAGGGGGAATATCCTGCACCACAACTTGTTTGTTTTCTCTTTCTTCCTCGTCTTCCCCCTCCTCTCAGATCTCGATGCTTTGCTTTGGGATTTGTGCTCCAAATCCATCAAAATCCTCTCTTGATCTCTCCCTTTGTCATCTGAAACAGTTTGATTTACAAATTTCTTCCAGAACTTTGCAACCCAACAAACTGAGACAGACGTTTGCAGAATTTCACTTGGACTAAAAGTTGAATCCGAGCCCGGTTCTGGAATGAATTTAACCGAGCCCAGCTTGTCTAGAGAGACTCTTCTACATGCCAGTCGGGTGTCTCTTGGGGGCCCCTGGGTGTCCAGGACCCCGAGCCCTGCCTCTGATTCTGAAATGGGTTTTGAGCAGAACCTCTCCGGGGACTGCAGTTCTCCCGATGGCCTCGGAACCACGAACATGAGGAGGACAGAACCAAGGATTTCTCTCACACCCAGTTCAGGGGGACAGAGTCCGGACCTGACCCAGGCAGGAGGTATGTTGGCAGGCACGGCTGATGGGAAGGCCGTGGGGGGTGAGCAGAGGATCCGCAGGCCCATGAATGCCTTCATGGTCTGGGCTAAAGATGAGAGGAAGCGACTGGCCGTGCAGAACCCCGACCTGCACAATGCTGTGCTCAGCAAGATGCTCGGTAAGACAAGGAACAAAAAGCCTAATCCTCTGAAACTGTATGTAGGGCATCAAAACTTTCCAGTGAAACCAGACTGACTGATGAAATCCAATTAGGGTTGGCAGCTTTTTAAAAGTTTATCAGCAGAGAAAATTCTGAGAATCACCAGGGCGAGGCCAATTCATTTTTTTGCATTTATTTTAACTTTGTTGAAGTGGGAAATCTACCACATCAGGACCCACTTTCCTAAAAGCATCTTTAGGCTAAGATCCCATTCTAAGTCTATGGACTGATATCATCTTAGTCTGAAGATGGTTTTGGGAAACGGGGACCCTGAGCACTGTTTGAACCTGAACCAACATATCAAACAAAATCTTTATAAAGTGACTTTCAGGTATTTAAATGTGGCTAAATATTTGAGCAGTTTTTTTTTACCAGTATTGTTCAGTGTGACAAACCCCACCCATCTGAGTCATTGTAGTCTCAGTACTACTAATAGTACTAATATAAACCATGAAGAGCATCATATTAGCAATACTCTAAAATGTCTGTCACACAAATGTACATATGAATACACAATATGCATATTATTATTACAAATACTTTTATCATCATATCAAGCCCTTGTTTTTGTTGTATATATATATATATATTGTTGTATGTATATATATATATATATATATATATATATGTATATATATATATATATACATAAAAAACGTTGTTGTTGTTAGAAGGGAGCAGAATTTGCTGGATTACTGCTGAATCTGTGCATACTGACATTGACGTATTAACATATTGAGATTACTAATATACTGAGTTGCCAGGTTTGAGGGGTTTTAAGTGTTAACAATTTCAGTCTCTACCGCTGAAGCAGTAAACTGACATCTGTATTAAATTATGATTGGAATAACATCTGTAGAGTTTCACATGTTAGATGTTAAGCTGATGTTCTCATCTAAAATAACCTGAGCATCTTTTAAGCAGAGTAAAAAGAGTAAAAAAACAAATCCATGTCCATAGAAACTTCTCAAACCACTCCTGCAGCATAAATCACTTCTCCGCTGTCCATCATGTGCTCATTATGTTCCAAACTCCATAGTTTTGTTAAAATATGGAATCCAGTGTAACCAACATGAATCCAAAGTGACCACAACTGCTGTTCTCCACCAGTGAGGAAACTACAAGGTTTTTACGACCACCTTTTAACTGTGCAGGGGGTGAGGATTTGATATAAAAGATTTTGGGTGGAGTATTTAATTATATCTTTATTTTTATTTAATCCTTTATTTAAACAGGTAGTCTTATTGAGTATCAATTTAAGAGGAGCCAATCGTATGGAGTCAGGGGTCAGGGCTTATAGTACATTGTTAATTTTGCCATGATTATGTAAGACAGGACCGATGCAAACTAATTC
The DNA here is from genome assembly GCA_008360985.2 of Macquaria ambigua. NCBI lineage: Eukaryota > Metazoa > Chordata > Actinopteri > Centrarchiformes > Percichthyidae > Macquaria > Macquaria ambigua. The sequence continues at coordinate 7,816 of VMKM01001877.1, forward strand.
AGATGTTTACTTGTTTTAATGTTATTTGAGTTTATATGGAGCACCATAGACTATTGAGTTGATTAAATTCCAACAGTGTGAATCGGGTGTACAAGTCAAATTACTAAAATTAGATTTGAATCATTTCAAACTCACTAGGTGTTAATGCCAAAATCATTGAACATTTGTGCCATAATACTACAATTCTTAAAGTAAGAAGATTACATGTAGTGTAGAAGTGCCTGTTGCAGTTTTTACTGGCTTGTTTTTCTGTTACTTTAGAGAGCAACATGTTTTTTTTAGTATTACCCTGCTTCAAAGTCAAATATTCACACTTGGATCTTCTCAGTGCAATCAAAGTCTGCTGAGCTCATCTGCAGCTTGAGATTTTCAGAGCCACTCTGAGATTCAAACCATAAAGTTTCTGGAAGGAAGCATGTTTCTCAGATCTCCAGGCTGCTGGTGTCAAGAACCATAAGACAAACTGGGAATATAAGCACTTAATGCAATGTATAAAGACATCAGACAGGCGGCTGTGATTCACGCAGGTTATGCGTCTGAGCAGCGATAGACATTAAGAACTCCCACAAAATTAAGCTGTGTTGGACGTCTTATAGGCTTAATTATCAACAGTATTTCTTTCAGGGCTTTGAACAACAGACAACAGACATGAGGAGACATGTTTCTTTACTGTTCCTGTTTTAGGCTTTACAGAAACAGGACCTGTCTTAAAGGAGGAATTGATTATCAAAATGAATCAATCAATATTTGGTGTTGGCATCCACATAATTATCTGCTAAATTTAACCCCGAATGTATTTGTAATGTCAGCGTACACATTTCAGGCTCTGCTGTGGTTAAGTTAGCGCCCTCAAACAGCTCAAGTGACTGCTACATCACCACCTGGGAACTGCTAAAATGTACGTTATTTCTACACAAAAATGTTGCCATTTCACTGGTTCCAGCTCCTCAAACACGAATTTTTTGTCTTCTATGATAGTAAACTTAACACCTTTGGGTTTGGACATAACAAATGGTTTGAATATGTCAGCTGGTTCTTTAGAAAATTGTGATGGGCATTTTTCACAATTTTATGATATATTGTAGGCCAAACAATTAATTGATAGTCAAGAAATAATCATCAGATTAGTCGTCATTTGCAGCCCTAGAATCTACTGTCTGATGAAGATGTTCTTGACTTTGATTTAGATGATTGTCAGTGAGATTAATAGCGATTCTTTTTTTGTGTACCTTCTTTCTTTGCTCAATTTTGTCTTCTTTGTGCCTTTCAGGTCAGTCTTGGAAGGCCCTGAGTGCTACAGACAAGCGGCCATTTGTGGAGGAAGCAGAACGTCTCCGTGTCCAGCACCTTCAGGATCACCCAAACTACAAGTACAGGCCTCGCCGCAAAAAGACCACCAAAAAACTCAAGCGGGTTGAACCGGGGCTTCTGCTTCACAGCTTAGCACAGGGCGGGGCACCAGGCCTTGGATTAGGACCTGGCATCAGCCCCTTGGGTGCAGAAAGTATCTCTGGAGGTTCTGCTTATGGACATCCAGGTGCCCACCCTTCGCATCACCATCACTCCCACCACCTGTTGCCCTCTCTTGGGCACTTCAGGGACATCCAGGCCCCAGGACACTCGGAGCTGGAGAGTTATGGCCTGCCCACTCCGGAGATGTCCCCTCTGGATATTCTGGAAGATGGAGCCGGGGAATCTGTGTTTTTCCCCCAACATATGCAAGAGGAGGCAGGGATGGGAGGTTGGAGTGGGTACCACCACCACCTTCACCATCATAACCAGCATTACAACCATAATTACAACAACCATAGTCATAACAACCCCATGCATGGTGGAGCAACATACGGTCAGAGTTCAGGAATGAGTGTTGGTGCCAGTTTAAGCACCAGTATGAATTCCAGTTTGAGTCCTGGTAGAAGTTCCAGAGTTGATTCTAGAATGAGTTCTGTTGAGTCAAATATGACCTCAAGTATGAACTCTGTTTTGTCGAATTCAGTCAACTCTAGGTTAAATCCTACTCACGTCTCCGGTCACCACATCGCCTTGAGGAGCCCTGTAAAGTGCCCACCATCTCTATCCGACTCCTCCTCCCCTGTTTCCTACCCCCAGCCCTCCATCAACCTCCCTGAGCCAATAAAATCCAACCAAACGCCGCATCAAGCCCCTGCTCCTGTCGGCTACTTCGGCCAAATGTATGGGAGCAGCGCCCCAAATGCTGCATATTACATTCCCTCTCACCTGGGGCAGCTTTCACCTCCTCCTGAAACTTCCCCTTCTTCCTGCTCGTCCTCTTCCATCCCCCCGTCAACCTTCCCTCCCTCTTTGCACTTAGATCCTTCAAATCCTGAGTCCTCCAACCATTTGGGGTCTTCCTCTGCTGAGTTTTGGTCCGAGGTGGACAGGCATGAATTTGACCAGTATGTAAATGTCGGAAGGAATCGAGAGGAGGCCTATGGACGTGGTGGGGGCTGTGGGGCTGGGTCCAAAGTTCTGAGTGGGCGCAGTAGTAGTAGTGTAGGTAGTAACATGAATAGCAGTGTTAGCAGTATTATTAACAGGGATGTCAGTAGCATTTTGAATGGTGCTGGTGGGTGTGATGAAGGGAGCAGCCCTCTTATATCTGCTCTTTCTGATGCCAGCAGTGCTGTCTATTACAGTGCCTGTATCACTGGATAAATGATCTCATCTCTCCTATGTACCTTCTTGCATACCGCACAGTTGGGTTTGGTTAATTTGAATCATTGTTAGATGATAGGGAGGAAGTATGTCAGAAAGGTTAGTTTTGGCTCATACTTTTAGTTAAGTCATGTCTTGTAGTCTTATCTCTCATAGATTCCAACTCTAAATTTAAAAAGTTAAAGTTTTTCTAAATGCTAAAAAGAAATATGCAGATAAGTGGTTTCATCCTACAAAAGCTTGCTGGAGGCAGAGCTGGGTAGAGTCAAAAGCCACAGTTTAAAAGAAAAATGTGCTGGAAAAAAACGTATCTGGCAAAGAAAGTACTCTTGTCAAATAGAATGAAAATATAAATGCTAATTGCTTATTTTCAGATCACTTAATGCATTCCTGAACATGACATTGAACAGCTGGCTGGCTAGTTAACCAGCTTTCCTTGATAGCTACAGGCGAGTGTGGCTAGTTTAGACTTGGGAATATGGGTATTTTAACTTGCTAGCATGGGTAATTTATGACCCACAGGATTGTTTTTTGGGAATTGATTTGTGGGATATGCATGGGTTACTAACTCTTGGCACCTTTGTAGGAAGAAGCTCTAGCAGCAGGTTTAGTCTTTTCCTGAGCAAATGCAAAATCAGCTACTGTCAGTCACTTAGCTTGTATAGCAGATGACATTAGCTAATTGGGGTTAGCTAACTTAAGGAGAAAAAAAACTCACCATTTCTGTTGTATTGCTCCAAGCTTGATGCTCTTTATCAATATATTGTCTGTTGATCCAAATGAACAGTACAGAAAAAAACATGCTGACATAGCACATTGTCCTGCTTAGAGGTTGCAATATTTTGACTTTAGGCACTAAAGTGTGCTGGGCAGATAAACAGAAGGAAGCTGGAGAGCACCTTAGAATAGATTTGAGTTTTTCAGTTACTTATCAAGGGTGCTAGGTCTCTGTGTTAGCATGTGTAATGCTAATAAACCGAACTCTTTATCAGTAGCTGGATACATTTATGACCTGGAAATTGTTCTGGAGGATTCAGGGATGTGCAACAAGTGCTTGTCTTAGCTGAAGTGCCTTTGAGCAAAGCACTAAGCTCCTACATGTTCCACATGTTTTGTTTCTCTGCACTCTAACCCCTCTGGGGACAGACAGTACATGCTATAGGAAGATAAGATTATGCAAGCAAGATGATTTCTTTACTTGCACTGTGTGTACTCTGGTCATCAAAAAAATCTGAATTTCATTATTATCTCATATCATTTTTGACAATTCATCTCAGGACCAGATAAATATTCATCTCACTGAACTTCATGAAGTTTAGATTTATTCATCTCGTTCATTAAATGGGAACATGAAGGACATTTGAGGACAAAGTCGGGAGATGGACAAAGAGAAAAAGACTAGATGGGAGAGACTTGCTCCAGACTCCAGCCACATATCTCTCAGCAGTGTTGTCAGGAAAGCCTTGGCCACAGACCCAGGGCAGACCACTGATGTCTCCCACAAACTATCAGGATGTTTTACAAGCCGGGTCGGGTTCTTTCTGACCGTGATACATGCTGTTCCCTCTCTGTCTCAGTCCATGACAGGGCCTCATGTCAAACTCCATGCCAAAATCTGCAAGTTTTAAGTTGCTTTGCTTCTTGGCAAACACAGATATGTTGATGATTCAAAGATCATTCTTTTTAACCAGTAAGCCTCTCTGGTATAACAAGCATATCACTTGTTTAAACAAAATGTCCTTTTTCAAAGTTAAAAAATGTGTAATTTAGTTCTACAAATAACAGAGGATAGGGTTCTACAAATTAAGTGCCATTGGAACAAGTCTTGTGTGGTAGATCATGAAAACAGCTTCACTTTATCATTTGCATATTTGCAAATTTATGCAAGCAACATTATACTACAAGATATTGGTAAGCAGTTTGAGCGTTTAATTACAAATTGTTCTATATTTAATTTCATTAAAACATTTAAGGATAATAGTTCATGTGCTAGGTCTTATGCTTTTTGGAAACCTTGGTTTACTGTATATATAGATGCTATGCCTCTTGGCAGTATGTGAAGGAGAAATTGAGACTATGAAATGTTCTCTTTGCACTGGGTTTAATGTCTTAGCTGTATAGAAGGAACACTACTTATCAAAAGTCAAATGTCCACAATTTTAAATATGTTTTTGTACAGAAAGGACTGTGTTTATGTTGTTGTTTTATAGATTCTGTTTTATAAATTTATTTTCTTAAATGAATAGTTTGACATTTTAGGATACATGCTTATTTGCGTTCTTGCTGAGGGTTAGATGAGAAGATTGAAACCACTCTCATGTCCGTGTGTTAAGTATGGAGCTGGAGCCGGAAGGCGATTAGCCTAGCTTAGCATAAACACAGGAATCAGGGGGCAACAGATAGCTTTCTTACCTACTAATTACATGTTGTATCTCGTTTGGTTAATCTGTACGCAAACAGAAACATTAAAATGATAATTTGTGGTTTTACAGGGAGTTGTGCTCTGCAGTTACAGCTCCTGCTGTTGTTTGGCAAGAAATAGTTACACCATGTAACTCCCCGTAAAACCACAAATTATAGGTTTTACCTTCCTGTTTGTGTACTAATTAAATAATAGAGATAAAAGGTGTTAATTAGTCAAATTTAGAGGTGGTGGTAGGCAGATTTCTGATCTTCGGACTGATCCAGGCTAGCTGTTCCCCCCTCCCCTGCTCACAGTCTTTGTGTTATAAGTTAGGTTAATTGCCTCCCGGCTCCAGCTCCATACTTATCCCACAGGCATGAAAGTGATAATGATACTCTCACCTCACTCTGAACAAGAAAGTGAATAAGCCTATTTTCCAAAAGGTTGAACTATTCCTTTAAAGATGATTTAAATATAAAAGCATTTGAGCAGTGAGTTTCCACTGGTCTTTTTTTTTCTGTTCCTCCAAAATGTTGTGTATTATAAACTTGCCTTCAAAAGGAAATCTATAATTGTTAAGATCTCTTGTAGATCTCTATGGGTCTTTAATGGGTTACATGTTACACTGCTCCACCAGTGACACCAGCAAACGAGAAACTTTCCCTCCCACGCCACTGTTATTTACCTAAATGACTGGAAATTAAAATGAGAACTTGTGGTTTTGTTTGTGCTGAGAAAATGAAAAATCAACAGTTGTAGCCACTGTAGAGGTCTCTCTGTATGTGTTTATGTAGCATTTATCCTGTAATATTTCTGTATACAGTGGGAGCAGAAAAAAACAGAAGTCTCTCTTCAAGGATTTATCCTGCATCTGTTCCGCATTAGTCCTACAGACAATACTTTTTTTTGTAGTACATGAAACAGTAGAACAAAATCGAGTATCTTGTACAGTGAAACCAGTTATATTTACCACACCGTTCCTTGTGGCCGCCATTGGTTGAAAACAGAGCAACAGTAGATTTTTCCTAACATTTCCTCTAGAGGATGGAGCCACAGAGAAGCAGCAGTTCAAGCAAAGTATTAAAAAAATACTTCTACATCTGCATTTGACATTCTTTTCTGTTGACACCAAACAGAGTCTTGTTTCCATTTTAATTTACTGTGACACACAAAGAACATCAGAGAGACAGGCATTTTTTTTTTTGAGTCGTGCAATAACTCTGGGGCTTTTGGTTATAATTATCTGAAGAAAGAAAAAAAACAAAACACCCAAGATTTTGGGATTAAAACAAAGGACATTTTCTCAGCAGTCATATAACAACAAATTAAAACCAGGATTTTCCCAGAAGTGTCACTGTGATTCTTCTAAATCTGTCTGACAGGGATCATTATTATATTTTCTGTAGTAAATGGTTTTGTTTGTGTTTGTATTTCAAAAATGTGGGTTGGCTGTAAATAGATCTGTTCTGTTTTATAAAATAATTTTACAAAATAAACACTTCTATGGTTGCACTTTGGTTTGTGATATTCACATCTGAGAGCTGACAAACACAACAGAAACATCTCATACAATTTTGTCTGATGAGAACAAATAATTAAATGTAGATTATGTTTATTTAGTTTAGTAATGTATAGATTTGTGACACAGATTATATATACCTTTGTGATTTAACCAACTCAGAATGTCATGATTTGCATATTGTTTCAATTATAAAAAGTCTGTTTAGCCACATTCTTCAGTTATGTTTGGTTAAGTAAAGCAAATTGGGTTAAACAAGTTTTCTTAAGATTAGAAAAATAAAATAATTGGGTCATGATTTTGGAAATGGTTTGATTGGTTGAATAAGAAAAACTTGAGTTAAAAATTCAAACAGTAGTAGTCCTGGTACGAGTCAAGAACTGAACATGGCTGATTATGTTCCACTGCACCGTGTTAGTGTCAAACTACTTCCTGTAACTCTTTACTAATGGTGGTCCACCTTTAAAAATTCTTGTTGTGCAGCTGAGCAAATCCACAGGGCTTTATTTTGCAATTTTAGTGAAGATGCCGAAGTTTCAATATGGGGACATGTGCATAACATGGTGCACAAGGCACCCAGAATATTTCCATTCAATGTGATTCTACAGCAATAAACACTTGGTTTTGAATATTTCTCTCAGTACAGTATACTTGTGCACGATGTACACTGGTGTAATTCCGAGTGCCGACGCTGGCCCGAAGCTGGTCCGACAACTGGAGTTGATATTCAGTCCATATTGGCTCAGCCCTAAAACCTTGTGGAATCTAGAAGCCATATACCTTCAGTGCCAGAACACAGCCCACTGTGCAAAAACAGAAATTCATTTTCCAAACACCACATAATGGACCTAAGTGTCAAGGGAGAATCTTGCCATTTTGTTTCCCATCATTCATTCAGCCTGATATCGTGCTATTATATATAGTTTATTTTGTTTTGTTTTGCCCTTACCGATCAGAAGTGACATCGTTTTCAGCTGACACAAAAGCTGTGGTAGCGGTTGTTAGGAGCGGTTAACTTAACATTTTTTCACATCGATTGAAGAAATATGCAGATTTAACAGTTTTATAAGTTGACTACAACAACCTGTACAGGTTTGTCCGTCTCATTCACGCTTGTCGCCATTTTCCTTGGCTATTTTTCACCGTAATAGCTAAGTAGCTAACTAGCTACGTAGGAAGAATGATGTCCCCATTCACAATCCCACCTACAAAGCACTGATTGGTTGATTGATTGTTTCTCCAACAGGTGAAAGCAGCCGTCCATGAACACAGCACCAGACGTATTTGAATCGCTGAACAAATCAGAGATGCGGGTGCCGATTCAGAGGTCTGGAACCAGGTCGGTCAAACTGTTGGCGAGACAGATGGACTAAATAACTTAGCAACCTACAATTTTCGTAGAACAATTATTGAAAATGCAGTGAAATAAGCAGCATCTTCCAGAACAAACACAGTAATTGCAGTGTATAGTTGTATTTTTCAGTGTCCACCGTGAAAGCTGTGGATCTCAGTCATCATGTCTCCTGGCCTTTGGATGGAAATGAGGAAGATGAGGAAAAAGGAGGGGTGGGAAAAGGAGGAGAAGAGGAGAAAACAAGGGAGGGGGGACAGAAAGACAATCACCTCAGTGTTTGTGCGGTGCTGTAATCCTCTGTGATCTGCTCTGATTCTGTCCACTCCGGGTTCAGATCCGACGCTAAACGAGTTTGGCTCGGCGGGACAGTTTCCCCCCCGAACAAACCGCTGACGGACTCAAAAGAAAACATTTGGAACAAGGAAAAACTGTTCTCTCCTTCTCTCTTCTCTGACAGTCTGTTTTCTTCTTTTTTTTTTGTTTCAGTTTTCTTGTCTTGTTTTATTCCCTCTCAGCCCCCCAGTCACTGTAATTTTCCTCTTCTTTTTCTTTTGCTTTTCTTCTCTTTCCCACGAGTTTGATTCCTGCCTCTCGTTTCGTCTTTGTAATTTTCTAATTCTCCATCTCTTTCTGCCACCGTTTTCTTTTCTGTGTCCTTTCATCTCACCTTTTTCCTTTTCTTCCTATCACTTTATTTTCTAATTTTCCCTTACCTTTTCATTAGCTTTTTCTCCCTTTCATTCCTCTTTTTCACCTTTTCACCCTATCTCTCTTTTTCTCTGTTATCTTTTCACCCAACCTTTCTCTTTTTTTCTCATCCCCACTGTTATTCCTCTTTCTACCAAACCTTCTACATGTTTTCCACCAATTACATGTGTATCTTTTGATCCTTCTCCTTCTTTTCTCCTGATCTTCCTCTCATTTTTACCGTCTGTCTTTTTTCTTTTTAACCATATTTTGCTCCGTTTCACCCCATTTACCCCCGTTTCACCTCAGTTCCCCACTCACTCTCACACTCCCCCTCTTTTTGTCCGACTTGCAACTTTTTTATTAACATTTCCATTAGATTCAATTATCTTTTGGACGGTTTTACACATCTTTACTGGGCTGTAAAAACCCAAAACTGGGGATTGTGAGTGGTGTGAAGAATGTGTGTGTTTTCCTACACCGGTTCATGTACTGTCCTCAGTGTGTGTGTTAGTGTAAGGGTTTTTTAAGAGTGTGTGTGTGTTGCTGAGGTAACTGACTGGAATGTGAGCAACGAGGAGGAAACTCCTGTGGAAGTTTGGGATGTTCGGAAAGGGTGTGTGTACCTCTGAATGTGTGTGTGTGTGTGTGTGTGTGTGTGTGTGTAGATAGAGAGAGAGAGAGAGAGAGAGAGAGAGGAAGAGGTGTATATTTTTATGGGAACACCTCACCCCGCTGCTTGTTACCCTGACTGGAAAAGATAACACAAGGCTGGATTCCCCTGCTCCCAGCTGGAAATGAACACACGTGAGCTTCCAGGGTGTGTACATGGTGTGTGTGTGTGTGTGTGCATGCGCATGTGTGTGTGTGTAAAACTTTAAACAATTTCAGTGTAGTTTCTGTTTGCAAACAGACAAGAACTTTCACATCAATCTCTGTTGGTTTTGTGCTCTGTGACGACCCTGCAAACAATTTTTGGTTGCCTCAACGTTCCTGTTTGGTTATGAAAACATTAAAATAAGACTTCTTGAAGGTTTTCGTTCTTTCACAAGTTATGAACACTACTTTAACATCTTACAACAACAATCCATAAGTGTTTTGACACCAATTTTTGTGATGAGAATCTATAAAGATTATGTAGAAAAGAAAGAATTAATGATCTCGAGGCCCTGTGTTCTTGATGAAGGTCCCTGTGTCAAGATCTAGTTTTGAAACTTTCATTATTTCAGTTTTGTGCTTATATGTTGCATATTTGTTATTATGTTATAATATACCACATAGCAAACCTGGGACCAGGTAATATTGAGAGTGGGAGAAACGGGGGGTTAACATGGGCCTAGTGTCTCATTTTTGCCCTGGGGCCCCCTAGGAAGCTAATCCACCCATGTTGGCATCTCCTTAGAGAATGAGTGCATGATTGGTGATTTCTTCATTATTGTGCTTACAGTGTGGATGCATGGTGAGAGAGACCCAGAGCCACACGTTAAAGATGCATATGGAGATAGACACAGAGGAACAAAAAAAACTCCAGAGAGAAATACAGGGAGAGGCAGAGAGAATGGAATTTGTACATCCATGTGTTTGAGAGAGAGAGAGAGACTGATTAAGAGAGAGAGACTATGCATGAGAGTTAGAGTTAGAGTTAGAGAGAGAGAGAGAGAGAGTGAGGGATTTTCCCGTCTCTTTCTGTCTCTGTGGTGTTTTATTGGCCACATGTGGTTAGGATGTCAGATCAGTCACCACAACTACACACTGACTCACTAGCTGTGTGTGTGTGTCTGTGTGTGTGTGTGTCTGCGGTCGTCCATGTGTGTGTGATTTCACAGACTCTGATGTGAGATGACAGCTGGTTTACACTGTAAATGTGTTTGTGAGTTTGTGCAACTTGCAACTTTTTTGTGTACTGTATACTGTAAGAAGGTTTGTGTATCTATTGTGTGTGTGTGTGTTTGTGTCTGTGTGTCATTATACTGTAAATGCATGTGTGTGTGTGAGTGTGTGTGTGTGTGTGACCAAAACTTTCTATTTTATGTCCATGTGCTTTTGAATTTCCACTCTGACTCTAACCGCTGAACATGAAATAATAGCGTGTGTGTGTCCTACACACTGTTGCATATTAACAGATACAGTCGAGACTCAGAGTCTTGCCTCAGTGTTTTATGTGCAGATATGTGACTTTTGTCTGTGAATCTCTTTTTATATTTTCTCTTTTTTCCTCTTTAAATCTCCTCACATTCGGTTGTCTAATAAACACATCTGACCATCTGTTTATCAGTGAGATTCAACTATTTTAATGAAGGTTCTTGTATGAAGATCATAGTTTGTACATCTGCCTACATTACCAACTCAGTTGCAAGCAAAGAAAATACTTTTAGAAATCCCAGATGGAATCATGTGGTAATCCTCATATTAATATAAAACAGAAGATCATTTGATTGCTACAGAGCCATGAGTCTTCAGGCCTCTGGATCTGGCTCCATCATGGAGGAATCATATGCTAGTTAACTACTGTGCTACCAGTGCCTGAACTGGACCAAAAAAGCTGCCAGTGCCCTAATTCAGCAGTGTGTCTTGGATATATTTACATGTATATCTTGGTAATATATCCCACTTCAAATGTATTTTTGTATGCATTTCATTACATAGATGCAGTTACGCAGGAGTTATTTTTTCCCCACCCATTTTCCGCGAAGACCCGTCCCTACTCTGCTTCTGATTGGCTCTGACCCTGACATCTTTGTTCGAACCCTAACCATCTCACTCCTCATGCCTAAACCTAAACCAAACCAATGTAGGCAACAACCACTAGCCAATCAGAGGCAGAGTAGGGCGGGTCTTTGCAGAATGCCAATCAGGAAAAAAATCAAGCGTTAGGTAGGTGTGTAGGGGTGTGTACCTAGACTCAGCAGGAGGTGGCGGTACGCAATAAGAAGTAAGGGTACTCATGTGGGCCCATTTCAGGCACTATGTGTTACTACAACTGTGTCACCTTTTCACCCAACCCAACACAGAAGACATTCTTCAGCTGGTTGTATTTTTTTCTTTACAACAGGTCAAATAAAAGAAAATCCTTAGTTGTATGATGAGAACTGCAAATGATGTTCCAAGATGGTGCATGTTCATTGCAATGAAAGTTGTTCACTCAGTGCCCATGCTAAAAAAATGTTTTTCTTCTTCATTGTTTGAAATTCATAATACAAAGAGTGATAATTAAGAGTTTGCTGAACATGGAGCTCTAGTAATAGTAGTAGTAGAAGTAGTAGTAGTAATAGAATTAAAAATACTCAAGCAAAAAAAAGTGTAAGGTTTTGATTAAAGAATGTGTTTGCTCTAAAATTAGCCACTAACGTTAGCATGCCTAGCTAACTAGTTTCCTACAATATATCCAGTATTAATTCTAAGGCAAAGGATTAGCCTATCATTAGCTAACTGCATTGCTATTTGGGTTTACCGGTGAGATTAGAAAAAGCTGTGTTCAGGTCTGGAACTGTGTGGTAGCCAGTGTTAACACTGCTCCTGGATGCTACAAATCAGAGTTTAAGCTAACGTTAGCGGCTCTGTCCTGCTCTTTATTGGATTTGGAGAAGTTTACCAAAGTTAACTTTGACAATATAATCAATTTGTCATCATCCTCAAATCAAATTTCTCTTGTAAAGGTGGAAAAAGTTTGTTTGAAAATACAATAAAGCATAAATCCAGCCTCTGAGTTGTTTGTCTAAGTAACATAAAAGCTATTTCTATTGTAAACATGAAAAAAAATAGCTGCCAGTGACAGGAAAATCGACTTTTGTCTTTTGGTCTGCTCCATACCTCGACCATCGTCTGAACTCTGCCTGCTGTACCAGACCCTGGACCAGATGATGTCATGGGGGGGTGTTCTCTCTTTCCCTCTCGGCCGCAGGATGTCAGGCTCTCCTACATACCCCCACTGCTTCCTGTTTCCTGTCTCTACAGGAAGTAGCTCTGTGTTCACTTCCTGTTAGAGGGGCTGTTAAGGACAGGAATGGAGAGGAGGTGTACTGTGGTAACAGCTTGTAATAATGTTGGCAAGACTGTATGAGGTCACAGAAAAACTCTTTATCCTACTTCATACTACATAAAGCACGTTTTTAAAGGAACATTTGAAATAAACCACTTAAAAATAGTATAATAGAAGTGGAGAACATGAAAGGAAACCATCAAATGTGAGCTCAAGGACAATAACTAAAAGATCATTTCAGCCTCTGTGTTGGATCAAAGCTGTGGAATCCAAATTTTCCCATTTGAGAGGAAGCTGAGTTGTGTTTTTGTCCACTGTAACCTGGTGACAGTTGGTCTATTTCCACACCTCACAGGAAAGAGGGAATGACCCCTGACCCTGAGTGAGGCTGTCTTTACTTTTAATAGACACCAGGGCCTGACACATATATCTGCCCACGTCCTTTTCTTTTATTCTGCTGTCTACTCTCTCTGTGTCACCTATCCTTTCCGCCTGTCCCTCCTCATTCTCCCTTCTCTTCTCCCTCACTCCACCTATTTTCTCCTCCCTTCGTCTCCTTCCTCATTCCTCTTCTGTCATTCATCTTATCACTCACTCCTTTTGTTTCCTTTTGTCTTCCCCTTCTCTCTTCCTTTTTTTCATCCTTTACCTTCCTCTCCTCTGTGTCTTAAGGCTGGAGTATGCTTCAAACAAACTGATCATATCCAAAGGCAAAAGTGTTGCTCTGAATGTCCACACCATCTTTAACGAAGACCCACTGAACGCAGCATGATACGAGTGCAACACCTTTCAAAGAATTGTGGGATAGCAGGTAACATGGGACTGACTATGGCTATGCAGGGAGGGGTTGATGGAGGAAACATTTCGACTTCATTCAAATACAGTGAGGGTGAAATTTGTGATTTTCAGAAGAACTGACAAATAATAGCTGATGCAGTGTTGGGACATCATTATTGTAGCTTCTGGGATCCCTCTTTTATGTATATCTTGGCTCCAAGATCACAGACAAAACTAAAATGAGCTGCTTGGCACAACGTCACGTATAGTTGGAGAAAGGAGACTTTGTCTTTTCAGCAAGTTCTCCAACATAAACAACAGAATAGGTCGTTTGTCAGTAACTCCCAAAACGACATATATAGGCGTACCAGACCTTCATCGTCATGGTAACAATAGTAAACACGTGGTTAACGTTGTGAAACAGTCGCAGTGTGGTTAGGTTTAGGCACCAAAACTGCTTGGTTTTGTTTAGGACAATATCATGGTTGGGCTAAAATAAGTACACTAGTAAGTCAAGTTTAGTAAGTTAAGGTGACTTACTAACGTAACTTAACTTACGTACTTAAGTTAAAATAAGTCAACACTGACTTTTGGTTTCACACGGGACACAACAGCGGTCTCTTGGGTGAAAGTCTGGTGTTGTTTGACCCATCCATCCACCCCGACCTCCTCACTACGCAGACTTTGTCGCTCTTTATACGACCTCACCAGACTTCCGCCTTTGCTCCCGCCATAATTACTACCGCCACTAGAGGTCGCCGTAAATACAAACGTAAATATGGGTCGTAATAAGCTGCTGCACAGACGACCTATTAATGTGGAAGAAAAATCTCAAAGATGGGCCAGATGTCTTCAGGATCTTCACCACACTTTAAAAATCAACTGTTTCTAATAAAGAAAAACGCTGAGTCAAAAAGAGTTCAGATGTGAGCAAAGTTTACTGTTGTACAAGCAAGCAGTACAGCAAACATGAGTCCTTCCATGGAACGACTGACTTTACAGTGAACAAATCCTGCTTTTTATACTCTTTCTGGTACCCCCTCCTACTGTGGTTTCACAACTTTAGTACCTCTTTTGACCTTGAGTTGTTTTCCCAGTCAGACACTATTATATACTTTTTTATCCTCTTTCCCGTAGATCGATAAACAATGGTGTCATTTGCCAGATGGTGGATACCTGATCTGCTCAGTTTGGTGAAAATAACCGTGTCAACTGCTTTCCGAGTCCCTAAGGACCCATCTGTTTGGTCAAGAACTAATGGTGTCCACTCTCAGCACTAAGTCTATTTTTTAAAAACAGGCTGCCACAGTACCCTAGGTGTTTGCCATGATCTTTACCGCTTGTGTAAATACATGCTTCAGTAACCTAGGTGGTTTCCATGTTCTTACTTTAGGTTGACACGTATGTGAGAGCTGGAGCATCTGTCGTGCTGTTAGTTATGCTCTGGTGTTCTTCATTTGTTTTTTTTATACTGCTTGTGCTCATTACAAACTGTCTGACTATATGCATTATATAGAAGTATGCATTATATAGTTGTATACTTCATCAGACTTCCAGTGATTTACTTTTAATCATTTTCATTATTATTATCATTTCCAGTGTTTAAGATATATCATATAACTTTTATTCCCCACACTATACGGCCGTAATTTTGGGGAGGACAGTTTCAAAACAACATATGTTTAGCCCTCTGGTGGCCGTAGTAATTATGACGGGAGTAAAGGAGGAAGTAAGGTGACGTTGTAAAGCGACAGAATCTGCGTAGAATGGGGTGGATGGATGGATCAAAAAGACATCAGACTTAAACACGAGAAACTGCTCCTCGCTTTCCCGTTTTCTACCAAAAGTCAACGTGTTTTTTATATATTCTGTGTGAAGAATGAAAAAAAAGAGCTTGAGAGAGAAGTTCAAACCCCTCCCACTTTCACACCTGACCAATCACTGTGTTAAGCGGGCGTGGTCATTAGATTGCGAGTTTTTGAAAATTGTTTCTATTCTTTTTTCTTCCTCTCTCCTTTGTCTCCTTTCTCCAGTGTGTCCTCGTCTTTACTGTTCTTTCTTCCCC
This sequence comes from Macquaria ambigua, assembly GCA_008360985.2. Classification (NCBI taxonomy): domain Eukaryota; kingdom Metazoa; phylum Chordata; class Actinopteri; order Centrarchiformes; family Percichthyidae; genus Macquaria; species Macquaria ambigua. Next base: position 23,277 of record VMKM01001877.1, read on the forward strand.
CTCTCTCCCTCCTCGCTCCTCCCTCCCTCCCCCGTCTCGTCAGTGGGAGCCAAGGTGTGGGTGTTAAACCTCTGAGGTCTGCTGGTTTGGTGGCCTTGGCTTTGAAGGGCTTGTGGGTTGTGGGTTCAGATCCCGGGCAGGCCTCACCGCTAACCTTGACTGGTGGAACCCATCTATCACCGTGGAAACAGTCAAACCAGCCAATCAGTGAGCCAGAATCTGAGTCAGCAGGAATCCAGAGAAAGACTTCAGTTTTATTCTCTTCTAGTCATTTGTCTCAAACTGTGGCAGAGTTCACATTTCTACTGTCTTTCTCATTATTTAATCTCTTCCTCTGAAATTTGTTTTAGTACTTTGAAAGGAAAGTTATGAAAATAACATAAAAAAAGATGAGAAAAACACGCATGATAAAGTAGGGAAACTGACTCTGGCATGAGATATGGCTGGATATCAGTCGATATCGATAATTATCACGATAAATGTCAAATCATTATTTCTTTCAAGTTTAAAGGCAGATTTTTGCTCCTGAGTGAAAGTTGAAGAAACCAGACGGTTAATTGTGGTTTTAAACGATTCTTTATTGTCCAAACATGACAAACACGTATTATATTGTTTCAAATCATGAAACAGGTTTGTGGTGTTGCCCATCTTAGCTGGCACATGTCTTCGGCACAGTTTTCTCTGTTTTTTGTCGGATTGTAAACAGCCAAAATATCTCCAAACTACTGAAGTTGAGTGACATTTCTTGTCGAAGATGTTTCATTCGACAAAGGTTCATTAGCGCCCCCCTTTCCCGGTGTATGGTTGGTTTAATTATATCAAACATTTATTATATTTATATTGAGTAAAATTATATCCCGATAATTATGGTTATCGTTTTATAGCCCTAGCATGAGAACAAAAGTCAAGAAAAATAAAGGCAGGGAAGTGATCATAAAGACTGAGAAGGAGAAAAGGTGAGAAAATGTGAAACGGACATTGTGAGATTAAAAATACTGAACGTCAGAAAGTATTTGAAATGTCTCATTCTGGGGTTGACAACAAGGTTTAACCACTTTGTTTAAGGTGAGTTGAGGTTTTGGTCAGTGTGTTGTTTGTTTTACTAAAACACAGCCTGGTTCACACGGTCCGAAACTCTTCTTGCATAGTGATGAAATAAAGACATTTATTGTGTGATGATGAATTTCAGTTGAGATCAGGCTTGATGGGAGGATCAAAAGTCTTGTCTGTTTCAGATTCTATCTTTCCTTCTGTTCCTCTTTCCCTCTCATCCTCATGCATTCTGTCCCTACATTTCCAAATGGAAAATGTAAAAAACATTAAAGATGAGAAACGGTTTAAAATGTCAAAAAAAAAAAAAACGTGGGAAAAGCAGAGCAAACAAGAGAAAAACGAGACTCAAATGAAAGACGAAAGCCCGTGTGAGAACAGATGAGGACATTTTTAGGGACTGCAGGCTCTTTGTGGTCTCCAACGTCTATTTTTAAAACCAAAATACAAAAGTACCCGTGCTATTTGGGGAAGAGTGGCTCCAAAACTTTCTGTTATAATTCAGTCTATTTATCTTTCTGGCTCCCCTGGTTTTCCTAAATCTACATGCATGTCTAAACACCGGGTTTATGAGAGCGCCGCTGATGTGGAAATCTCCTAAAATTAAACGGAATTTCAGCCCATTTTTATATATTTGTCTGTTGTTGGTTTTGTCCGCAGCGTTGTCACTATAACAGGCACTGACGCCGCGTGGGAGTGTGTGTGTGCGTGTGTGTGTGTGTGTGTGTGGCGTGGTGACCCAGCATGACGCCGTAGTAAGCATCGCACATGGCTGCCAGCAGACGGAGAGAAAAGGAGTGTGGGAAATTGAAAGAAAAAGACAAAAAAATAAGGGAGAGGGAGGGGAAGTGATGGGGACGAAAATGTAGAGAAGAGAGGACGAAAGAGAGGAAGAAAGGGAGAGAAAGAACAAGAAGAGACAAACGAGAACAACAGTGAGTGCAAAAAAGAAATAAATGAAGAAGAAAAATAATCACTCATAATCTGTGTCCCAGTCAACAAGTGTTTGAAGCAGCAGCTTCTAGAAGCATTTTCCTCACTATAATTTGCATTTTAAGGTTTATTCTTAAACAATAACTTAATTGTTCCTCAACAGTGAAGCACAGGAGCCTCGTGGCTAACCGAATTATATCATAGGGAGATTTTATGGCCGTCAGCTGTAACATTTAATTTTCTCTTCTGAGAAGTCATATTGTTTTAAATCAGTTCTGTATGTTGAATGGCTCTAAATGCTTGAGCACCCATGAGCCTCAGCACTCATTACTATGGAGAAGAGAAATCACAGAATATTCACTAACAAAACAGAGCGGTGGAAAACCTTCCTGCTTCTTGAGGCTTCGCTGCTTTTCCTTTTAATTATTTCAATTTATTTTAATCATTTTGAGGTGTGGACTATATATCAGCAGATTAATCCATAATGAAAACAATCATTAGTTGCAGTCCGACACAAAATAGTTCAAATGAGCTCCACCTGACCCAACTCCAACAGTAAAACCCTGCTTTTAAATCAATGCGTGAGGAATAATACTCTAATGATATAATATATAATAGTATAACAGTCACAAGGGACATTTTTCTACTTTTAATACTTCAAGTACAATTTCCTGGATATACTTACATACTTCTACTTAATTTCAATGCAGGACTTTTACTTGTAACAGAGTATTTCTACAGAGTGGTATTAGTACTTTTACTTTAGTAAAGGATCTGAATACTTCCCCCACCTCTGACATTAGTACATACAGTTGTTAGGATACAGTATGTACTGTAAACAGTGACAGAGTAACACAGAAAGACAGAGATGGTGACACAGAGACAGGGCGTCCATATTTTTTGGTCTTTCTTGTTATTGTTTTTCTTCTTCGTTCAGTTTTCCCCTTCTCAGGTTTCCCCCTCACTACGTTTCTCAACATATCATTGGCCTCAGTGTGTGTGTGTGTGTGTGTGTGTGTGTGTGTGTGTGTGTGTCTGTGTGTGTGTGTCTGGAGCCATGGGATGAAGTGTGTGGTTACCCACTGGTGTGACCAGGGACACAGGGGCACCTTGCTCTCTCTCCCTGTCTGTCTATGGCTCTCTGTCACTCTGTCATTTTCTGCTGTGTCCGAAATCTGTAAAGAAAGAATTCCACCGAAAATGACCAGTTACCTTCTGCATCCCACACTTCCATTAAATTAGCGTTTTCCCCACTTTTCTCCCTCATTCAGGAAGACAGTTTTGGAGATAGCATTAAAAATTCATAAAAAGTTCTTTGGTAGCATGTTGAGAGTACAAATTCAGGATGTTCATCTAGAATAGAAGACCCCAACAAGGGGTCGCAGAATAAATCTGAGGTATCATGAGATGAAAAAAATAATTCTGCTACACACGTTATGTTTAATTTCTTTTATCTAATCTTTGCTTTCTAGTGAATTACTGGATCATTTTGCCTCTTCAGGACTCTAAAAATAAAATAAAAGGTCCCCCTTTGGTTGAACTGGTCTACTACGGTGATGAGGGGTCGCAAGGAGACATTGCTTTGTTTTAAGGGGGCACACGCTAAAAAAGTTGGACTCCACTAATCCAGAAGACCAAGAGAGGAAGCTATTTTTACCCATTAAAAGCTTAAAGCACAATGCAACATACTGCATTGTTATGACCCATTAGAGAGGACTTCTTTGACTCTCCTTCCAAGAGCCATGAGATCAAAGCTGGGTCATCACCTGTTCACCTGTTCACCTGCCAGTAAACTTTATATCAGCTTGTGGCAGTCAGCCAGTCATTCTCTCTCACCTGGCTTTCACTCTTTTGGTTTATTTAATTTTTCTTTTAGTTAAAACCAGATTTGACTTCTCACCTTTTGTGTAAGAAAATAAAACAAAAAAAGGTTTTTGGACATATTTACAAAAACAGCATCTAAAAGCCTCGAGCCTCTGCGTTGGTGTTTCCCATGACAGTGGATGACTGACAGTTGGCCTTTTACAAGGAAGTCATTTTGACACAGTAGAAAAAGCACAGGTGTAAATAATAAAATGAATGATGGTTGAATTCCATTTAGCTGTTTCAGGGTCCTGGTTTCAGGGTCCTGGTATTGTGAATGCTGTCTCATGACATGGCTTACTTGAATTGAACAGAGCCATTGTTAATGTTATTAGTAACACTAAGCTGTGTGTTCCTTTACAAAATCCAACATTCTGGGAAGAACCATTGTGCTGTTAAGTTTGTATTAGCCTACAGTATAGCCTATTGCTTGCTAAAGTAAAGCACCAATTCCCCACTAGATGCTACTTTTTGATCATGTTATTTCATCACCTGCTGAGTCATCAGCAGCTCCTGCCTTCACACGCTTTTCCAGATGTTCCCAGCTGGTGTAGGGATTCAAACCAGCCACCTTCCAAGTACATGCATCCCTTCCTGAGCTTCCAAACCCTCAAGCCCCGACCGAACCCGCTAACCGTCATGTCTGAAGCCAGGAGAACCACCGGCCCAAACTTCTGGAACCGACACAACTCCCAGGAGACCTCGAACCCTCAGCGGCTCCGAGGAGCCTCCAGGTTTCTGGACAGTGAGGATTTTATCACAGGTCTGATTTCTGCTGCGGACAGAAGGACAGAAAATGGTAGAGAGGGAGATTGTGTCGCCCAGATCCTACCAGTTTTGGGTGCATATTCTTCTTATATATTTGCAAACTATTTACCTAATATTGTCTGTTTTTGTCAGAACACATCAAATTATCGCCAACACACTGATTTGGTTTGTCGCAAGTGCTGTGAGCTGCTTAGATCTGTCACAGTCAGTGTGTAAGCAAATGTAGTCGTCAGGTGAGCCTTGTCAAGAAAGCAGTCAGGACAAATCCTATAGCTTATCTACACTAATATATAAGTAAATAATATACACTAATATATAAGTAAATAATATATAGTAATATATAAGTAAAAAATATGAATTCAAAATTTGAAGAAAAAAAAGTAGGCTGAGGAGATATGACTACTGTACGTTTTTATATCCTGCTTCCTTTTCTTCACAACAGCACTTGGAATGGTGTTTGTGTGTGTGTGTTTGTGTGTGTGTGTGTGTGTGTACTGTAGATGATGTAATTTCCTGTTTTCTCCTGAGCTGTAGTGTCCCCATAATGTTACAAACACACACTCACACACACACACTCACACTCACACACACACAGTAGAAGGAAGCAGTAGTAAGCAGCAGCAGTGACGTAAGGTTGATGTGTGATCAACAGCCGGATGACAAGACGAGTCATGGATAAGGTCAAGGTGTCTCACACACACACACACACACACACACACACACACACACACACATGGATGCATTAACAGAGCTGGACACGGTGCTGCAGATTCAGAAGAAAGACAGGGAAGAGGAAGGAAGGGCAAAATTATTAATTCATTTATTTTTACCTTTGTTCCACTATTATAGTCTCGTTGACATCTGTTTCCAGAAAATCCAGTCTAAAATGGCAGCACAGTTTACACGTAATATATTAAAATATATTAATATGTTTTCCATCTTTTCATAGGTTGATTGGTGAGAAAATCCTGTGTTTGTTTTGTATCTCTCGCTGTCCTTTATTTTCTATGTATTTATATGTATTTTGCTAAATCATGTTTATATAAGTTGCCGGGAGGTCGACTGTATATTCTTGACCTCTCCTGTCACATCTGTTTAACTTCTGTTGTTGTTTAGGCTAAACTAAAAGAAAATACAGTAGCAAACCACACGGAGAGTAAAACATAAAAGATGAAAATATGAGTTGACAGGAAGAAATGTTTGTTTGCAATATTATTTTGGTGCCTGGTCGAATTTTTTTTCCTTATATAATGTTTGTTTTGTATTGGAATCAGTGTGTGTACAGTTAGTTTTGGGACTGACTTGAGCTGTAAAGGTTCTTGGTCCAGCAAACCTGAAACCCAGAAACCTGGAAGCCTCTGGGAGCATCTTGGAGCTGTTCTGATGTTTGGTTTACTGGGACGAGTCGTGGTTCTGAATGTGTGGTTTGCTGCTTCTTTTGGCTTCAGACGAGCAGCAATAAAAACTTGGATCTTTCTGGAAGCTGTTACGGCTAACACAGCGATTCAGCGGAGACCAAACCAGAACCAAACAACAGCTGCATACAAATATGTATCAAGTGTTATATAGGATGCTCTACCCACTCATATGATTAATAGCGACAGTTGTCTTGAACCAGGTCCTACTGTGCCTGTTGGTTCTTAGAATTAATGTCATTATCTACCATCTGAGCTTTACAGGCCCAACCTGACTTTGTTATGTCTGCAGAAAAGAACTAAATCGATCCAAATTCAATCTCAGCCAAAATTACCACTGATACATCAGACCTGAGTCAGCCAAAGTCCCACTGGACCAAAAAAAAGTAATTATCTGAGTATTAGTTTGGTTCAAGGTATCTTTCAGCATGAACAAAGTAGCCATGAGAACAGTCTTGAGTAGATTAATAAGCCCTTTGTCATTTGTTTTCTTTATTATGTTAAAGTTTTTTAAGAAAGACAGGAAATACAAGCCAGACAATGTGTTAACTCCCACTGAGCCACCAGGATGCACCTGTAATCAATTATTCATCTCATCGATTGCCAGGGTTGATAAAAGCTTCTCCCCTGAAAGAATTGCATTCATTTGGAAACTTTAGTCTGAAGACGTTTTAAAGGATTCTTCACCCAGATAAAGATACAAGATAATATGATGGATTTTATTTTGTTGCTATGTTCTTACTGCCTGAACTTCCAAATATTTTAAAATCAGGTTTTAAAAAAATCAACAGTGATCTGGAGCCATATTTTGGGAGTTGTGGAAGCTGCTAGCCAGAGTAGGCCTACTGCACAGGCCTGAACTTCTGCGACTGCCCTCCCAAGAAAAACTATTTTAACTGTAACGTTAACCACGTGGTGGTTAATATCGTAACCATGACAATTAAGGTCCCCTAACCTTAATAAAGTTGTCATTTTAACACAAACCACGACGTTTCCCTCAAACTAACCAAGTAGTTTTTGTGCCTTTCTAATGAAACATTAACCATAGCATTGTCAATCATAAAATGTATTTATTTTCTAACAGATGTGTCGTTCCAGAGGGAGGACGGAAGTTTACTGTTTAATTTGAAGGGTTAGAAATTTTAGCATATGTGCAAGTTTTGTCTAGTCAAATCCAAGTCCTAAACAAGTCATCATGCACCCTTCACAACATTTAATACCACTTTCAACATTTGAAACAAACAGTGTAGGAAATTTACAGAAATAAATGTGTTTGTGTAAAATAAACTTCTGTAAAGTCAAGTCAGTTATAAAGAGTAGAAGTAAATTAACTTAGTGTTTGAAGCCAAGAGACAAAAAACAACAGAAAAAGAAAGAAAATCGTGGCAGCGTGAAGAGTCTTTCTTTAGTTTGTAGATCATCTCAGTGGGTCAGATGTTTTCAGTCCCAACTTCAGCACATCTCACTCCTCCAGACCAAATGACTTAAACACTGTTTGGTTTGGACAGCCAGCAGTAAGAAATAAAGTCTAAGTATTTAAAGTTATTTCAACTAGTATTTTGCTCAGGTTTGGTCCCATCTGAAGCCCTGGGTTAGAAGCCATAAGAGCTTCTAGAAAGATCCAGGTTTTTATTGCTACTTTGCTAAAGCCAAGAGATCCACCAGACCACAGAGTGTGACCTGGAGACTTGGCAGTAGTTTATTTAAGGGCTGTACAGTATGTGAGACTGTAGATGGACTCATTTAGGTCACTTCTGGTTATACAGTTATAAAATACAACATATCAGACTGTCAGAGATAGAACGATGAAGCCCTCAACTTATTTCAATCACTGTCTTCACAATCCACCAACCTCTATTAAGATGGAGACAGCAACATTTAAGGAATACTTAAACCACTAATTGATATACAGTCACAATTTGACATGATTTCCTCATCCTTCCTGCTGAGATTCAGCTCCAGTTTGAATAAAATACTCATGAAGCTTTTTCAAAGTGCTGCAGGTGTTCCGAAGCAAACAAGACTAAGTGACTACAGCCACGCTAGGTATTGCCAGCCTGTACTGCTAAATGCTAATGACAGCATGCATGTTTGCCAGGTATAATATCTATCATGTTCACCGCCTTAGTTTAGCGTGTTAGCATGTTAAGATTTGCTAATTAGCATGAAACACAAAGTTCAGCTGAGGCTGTTGGGAATGTCGTGCAGATATTTGGTCATAAATCAAAGTATTAAACAAATTAAAATGTTGACCTGATGATGGCCAATCTCAACTGTTGATCTAACATGGGGCGGGTTTGATAAGATGATGGTACAGAGGAGCGCCAAGCGCATTTACAACCAACCAAGATGGCCGCCACTGACGTGGAACGTTCTGAATCCGCTATCGTGTCAGTATACGGTATATTTTCTTTTACTTTTGTTTGTTTTTTATGTTGGTTTGGTTTTGGTTAATTAGCATTTATAAAATATGTATCAGACTTTAGGTGAAAGGGGGTTCAACAGCTGAATCAGGTGCTTCTCAGAACAGCAAACTTCAGAGGGAAACAGGACTGGAGCACACTGTTTGATTAACAGCCTTTAATACTGGAAACAGATCAGTGTTTCGACACTACTGTGTCGTCATCACTCAAAATGACTTTTGACCAAATTTGAACTGTAAAATATTCCCTAAACAACTGATAAAAGTCAAGATTTCTTACAGAACTGTGTAAACTGTCACACACAGCATCTTCCAGTGTGACAACCCAATAATGACAGTGAGCAGTTCTTTAGTTTTCATCCAAACCAAACAGAGCATGATGACTGTGTTTGAGTCATCTACAGCTGGATGGACTGAATGAACTCTGACAACACTGAGGCTGAAGTTTATTTATATATCAAACCTTCAGTGACAGTTACAATCTCACAAGGCTCGCTTAAAAAAAACAGCAAAAAAATCCCATCAAGAGAAAAAATAGAATCGAAATTCAGGTAGAAACACACAGCAACGTTCTGCTGGTCTATGCTGAAATGTGAAAACAATGCTGGGATTGTTCTGTCAAAGTGTCAAAGGTCAGATATTGTTGACATGGTAGATGTGACAGGGGATGTAAGAGGGTGAGCACAATGAAGAGAGAGAAGAGGAGGAAATGGAGAAAATGGTGGAGAGAGGAAAGATGTAGAGATTTCAGACCTCCTGTTCTCAGCTCTGAACATCCTGTTGGAGGGAAAACCCCTGGCGCTTTACAACAGGTGTTTTACTTCACACACAAAGACAAATAATATTAAGTGAACACATGTTAATGTCTAGCACATATTCCTCTTTTGCTGCATCACATTTCTTCCTTCCTTTAGTGGAAGCTCACTCCTTAAAGGTAACACACATTTGCAGGTAAGTTTTTAAGCTCTTCAATGTAAGTAAGTAAGTAAAGCTTTATTTAAATAGCACTTTTTAAAACACACAACAATACATTTGCAATATAAAACATAGCACAATCAGGGACAGACCAATCTAAAACGACCCAAAGCCAAAAAACGGGAGGAGATTTATAAAAAGGCTTGAATATGAAGATGGGTTTTTAAAATAGTCCAAAGATTCAGCAAATCTGATAGATTGGGTAAAATGATCCAGAGGGTTGGGGATAAGACAGCAAAGGTGCGATCACCTTTTGTTTTGCAGTTGGAGCGGGGGATGGATAAAGAGGATGGCTGAGATTTGAGGCTATCCTAGCTAATTAGCTACCTAGCGCTTTTCCCCAGTTAATGTTTGTTTGGTAGCTCGTTCAACAAGCTAAGGTTCAGGACAAGATATAAAAAAAGCTAAGGTGGGTTGTTGTTAAGCTGTTTTTGTGTTGTGTCACAGGCTGTGGTTTATTTGATTATTATGTGACTGTCCACATGCAGACAGACAGAGGGTGCTGTATGAAAACAACACATATAAAATATACATTTCTCCCTGTTAATTACATTTTTTTATCAAAGGAAAGAATAGGCTGTGAGATTTACTGACTAGAACTTTATGCTGTAACCGAAAAAAAATTCATTTGGACTTTAACACAGTACCTCACCTACTCCAACAGATGGCACTGTCCTTTGAATGACTACTGCAAATGTCTGTGCAAAGCATGTGTACAGTATGTATGTGTTCTAACCTCCAGCTGCCTAACAATGTGGAGAAATGCAAAGTTTTTTCATCCAGTAGTTTTGAAACAAGTTCAAAATTGATTCAAATCAAACTTAATTTATGCCACATTTACACAAAGGTCTAAAACATACACATTTTATACTCAAATGTGCAGATATGAGAAATTAAGTTTAAAAGAGAAAGGAAGGAGATGCTACACTCGCTTTGTCAGCAGAACAACTCCCTTGATTTCCATTAATCAAACAACATAAGATACAAAAACACATCTTTTGTTTTATATTAATCATAATATATACCATATTTTTTTTTACAAGACTTTGGGCCTCCATTACTCAGTCATAAATCAAATGCAGCTGGAGTCTCCAAACAAACAAACACAAGTTATTGGATCTAACCCAGCTTACAACAAAACCGCAGTGAATACTGGACTTGATATTTATGTAATAATTTACAGTGGCGCTTGTGACAACAAGCCTGAACCCCGCTATTGAATGAAATTGAGTTTAGCCTTGTGGAACAGCTCAGCGTCCATGTTAACCATCGACAGTGAACACACCACAAGCCATACACTGCAGAGCAAATGTCAAACATGTTCACACAAATCAATGCCTGTGAGTACAGTATAAAAATCTCATGACAAAAGTGAATGTATTTAAATCAATAATATTGTTGGTTGTGTTGTAATTACAGGCCGTAACCAGCAGGTGGCAGCAGAAGAGCATCTGTCTCGTCCAGCCAACACTGACAGTCTGAACACAGAAGTAAAAAGAATAGACAAGACACATCCAGCAGTGGTATAATACTGTGTCCTTAACTGGCATGTGTCCAAATCTGTCTCCTTCTACCCATAACCCCCTCTGTTTTTGGATTCTTTACTTTCTACATTCACTTGAAACACGGGACACCACAGTTGTCCTGTTAGAAGACTGAAACACACTTTTTAGTTGTGTTTGGTGTCACTGAGTTCAAATGACGTCATTGTTCCTTTAAACAAAATCTGCTAGGTGTGAACACAGCCTCTGTATCACAGGGTGTCAAAGCTTCTTAAGAGACTTTTCAACCTTGACAGTATAAAAGTCTGTGGTAAATCACATTCAAATCAAATGCACTGATTTTGAATTTAGGATTGTTGTGTTTACATGGCGCCACTTGAGATGAGCGAGAGAGCAGAGAGGCATTTTACAAAGCAAACACAGGCAGTAAGCTAAATTAGCTTTGGAAAGTGATGCTTATTTCCATTTCATAAAGCAAGGCTGGATGGCTGCCAACGACTCGTAACCTGCCAACTGCTGCCAGCCGGATGTGTTCACTCTTATGAAAGAAAGAAAATCCTGTTAGCTGATGAAACTGTAATGCCAAACCTATTTAAATGTATTTCTTCTCTGTAATTTATGAAAACATTGTATTACTTTTGCCATTGTGACTAGAGTGTTAAATGCTTTGGTCATGACATGCTTGTAATGCTTTGGTTTTTGACGGTGACGGACACAGTGTTTTCTTTTGTATCATTTTCTGCCTTTGATAATTCAAATTAGGCTTTCCTCTACTTTGTTAATCCAAACTGGTGAAGTCACAGGTTAGTTTAGAGAAACAAAACACAACTGTAGTGAATGACTTGAGACAATCATCAATAAATGTAGTCGTTCTTACCCTCCCTCCTAAAACTACCCCCCAGAAAGCTTTTTTTATTTGTCAGTTTTTGGCATATGGGAATAGCAACAGACGACTTCAATTATCAGCAGCTTAAATGTCAGCGACCTTGCAAAAACCCAGACTTGGCTTCCTGTGATGCGCATCGTGATTTCCATGAGATCGACAACCGCTGTCTACTCTTTGCACCGCCTCGGTTTTCTGTTTTAATCTCTTCACTCTTCTGCTTATCTGTTATTCTCTCTGTGCTAAACCCATATTATATTAGACATGCTAGTTTTTATTTTTGAAACAATCTTAGCGTTAGGGGGGTAGCCCTGTTAGATCACTTCCAAGCCAAGCCTCGCCTAATAGCTTAGCCTCTATTCACCCACAGCTAACCTCGCTAACTGTGTTACGATGGTTTGTGTTAACTGTTCGGCTTTTGCAGATAGGGCTTCTCTTCTCATCTTAGCGGTAGCACTACATAGTCTCGTTAGCAGATGATGCAGAGTTTATCCCTGTGCAGCAACTGATTGTGATGCTGGTTTTCAACTCTCGCAAGCCCTGTTGGTAGTCCTCTATCCCGCTGAAAGGGTTAAACAAGGCATGCTAGTAATACGGGACTTCATTACCTGCAATGTTAGATTAGCATCGCCTGCCACTGTATACTGTCTACCCGGGGCCTGAGTTTCCGACATAGAGGCTAATCCTAGGGTGCTGGCGTCACATAGGGAGAATTGGGGAACCCAGGCACACACCACCACTAGCTTTAGCACCTCGTAATCAATGTCAGCACCAATAACATAAGGATGAAGCAGTCAGATCACAAAAGAAAGCCTAGCCAGGACATTTGAGTTTGCCAGAAAGATGAGTCGGCATTAGTTAACTGTCTCTGGTCCATTACCTGTGAGGGGTAATGATGAGATGTACAGTAGGCTTGCTTCACTGAACCGCTGGCTGGCTCGTTATCACAGTGAGCAGTGTGGTTTGTAGTCACAGTTTGTATTTATAACAGATTTTCAGATCTTTTAAACAGAAGTATAATAGTATTTTAAGCAGTTATGAGCTGCAGTATCAGCAGCTCTAATCGACCTGAAACCTGACTGTCTGCTCTATCTGTTCAGCTTCTGTGTCACAGACATTACCTCACCGATCTGCTGTGATGTCATCCCATCGCTCTCCCTCCCTGACGCCTTTTCTCTCTCTCACTCGATCCGACTCTGTCGTCTTTTTTCCCTCCGTCTCTCATCTCACCTCTGCTTCTCCTTCCCCTGTCTTACTCTCCTTCTCTGTCGTCGTTCTGTCTGTCTGTCTGTCTCTCCCGATGGTTACAGTGCAGCAGCAGCAGAAACAGCACACATTTTAAGATACTCGCTAGCAAGCCTGTACAGGATATTCATACAAATACAGTATGCATGCACATGGAAATTCACAATGAAATACACATGCACAAACACGCAAGTGCACATGGAAAATATGCACATGCACTTACAGAATGTTTCTTCTCTTCTACAGAGCAGCTACTTTAACTGTGCATTCAGAGTGAATATGATATGTAAGTATGAGGCAGGAAGACGTAAAGTGACGAGGGCATCATTTTCATTCCAACTTAGGGAGACGTCTCCTGTGAGTCTTTCCCAGTGAGTGTGAAGTGTTCTTAAAGCTTGAGTGCGGGACTTTTACATATAAATGAATGTCTTTTACATTCAGACGAGTTCACACAGTGCTGATTAAGCCGATCACCTCCAGGTAAATCTCTCTGTATTTCGCAGTATACTTAGTTTTTAAATCTGGTGTCTGTGTTGACATTCCCGCGCTGATGCACCGCTAGTAAAACCAGAGCCATGTAGAGAGAGAGTCGCATCAACAGAAGTTCAAAATGCTTGATGGTCAAATGATTCACGCAGACTTCAGATAGTTCTCTCTACATGGCTCTGGAGCAACTAGCGACGGAGTAGCTACAGCAACAATGAGTCTGAAGGAAAAACCTAAGAAGCTCCAAGAAAAGTTTCTGATGGTCCAAATAAAAAGGAAACTCTGCGTTCAGAGGAAGGATTACAGTCAAAAGAAGAAACCACTGGTGTAGCTCTTCCTGGTTGGAGAAGCTGAAAGAAGAGCAGGGACTGAGGGCAGACAGGATGAGGCGATACTGCTCTTGGACAGGTTGGTCCTTGTAAAATATTTGCAGTAGGCTGAGTAGCTGTTACATTTACTCTACCTAAATAATGGATTATTGTCTTGGAGCTGTGGAGATGTGAGCAGCTTCCCTGTAGGCAGACGTCAGCGTTTGTGTAATTACACTCACTGCCAGAAGGGGGAGACAAAAGTTCCACACTCCAGCTTTAATGGCACATACTACATGTAAACCCTGTGTGTTGAGAAACATGCCTGATACAGTGGCTGTAATTCTGTTTGACATAAGTGTTGATCCTCTTTAAGACATACCCGTATGCCACTGATAGTGGATTTAATTGGTATAAATAAAAGAAAATATGTGAATAAATAATCTATAAATGTAAATGTGTTGCTGAGAATGAAGGTTTCTTGTTTTATTAGTTGTACTTTAAAGCACACTAATATCTTTCAGGTGCAAGAGAGATTTAAATGTACAGATTCAAAGCCTCCCGGTTACTAAACCTGAGTTATCAGGGCTTTACGAGCTACATCATATCATACCATCCAATGAATAAATTAGATATGAGTTCAGATAAAAAAAACATCAGCTGGATTAGAATCAGTCCATCATGTTTACCAGAGTCATGATGATAAAAATTATGTCTTACTCTCTCCATTATCACTCTACGTGATCTACATTATTTTAGTCTGCAGCATGCTGTCATTTAGCATAAAGAGTACATGTTTGCAGCTGTACTTCAGTCAGTTTAGTTTACTGTACACAGCATGGTGTCTCATCTTTATTTTGTATCTGCATTTCCTGAATAATATATATTTGCAGAAGGAAAACTGCAGCAATTAAACAAGAAAAAACAACTTTTGTTGTACCTAAAGTCAAAGTCAATAAGAAATAAAATGCATTGTTAAATACTAATTACATGTGAACTGTCAATAAATATAGTAATTTATATACATTCGTATCTGAAGTAAAGTTTTCAGAGTTGAGAGGTGGTCTGGCTGAAATAGACCCGGCACATAAAGACAGTGAAGCAAAGAAAAGAGCTGCTCCGCTCATGCAAAATTGGCACATTGACTAAAATGGTGAGCCAGAACATGAGGCCGCCACCTCCCGTGGACACTGAGGTTAGAATATGATCAGAAGACAAAAGGAACATTTTTGAGCTTTTCAGACAAACTAGAGAAAGAAACCCTCGTCAAGAAATCCCATGGAGTTACAGAAACTATTGCACATGAGGTTAGCTCGAACAGGCGGTGATGCTCCTGTTCTGCATCTTCTGAACTGCATCTTAACACACAGTCAATCAGCTTGTTGGTAGTGTTACTAGGAAATGTTTTTTTCTTTGTCTACTTTAGTGAAAACTGCAAGAACAGAGAAAGCTGCCGTTGGGAGCTACAGAAGCCTCTTGGTCTTTCAGCATCACTGCACTCTCGCTGTCTCACTGTCTGCCATCTGTAGTGTTTTATGTGGCTGAATATGTCTTTTCTGACTGAGTGGGACCTGCTCAGTTCAGCTGTGTGTGTGTGTGTGTGTGTGTGTGTGTGTGTGTGTGCGTGTGTGTGTGTGTGTGTGTTTGCTCCCACTCAGACAGGTGGATACAGTGATTTTACCTGGTGGTGGATTCAAATGTCGGCCCACCTGAAAGCTTCATCTCTCTGCCTCATTATGCTTTATTTGGGTGTTAGATTGTGTGTTACAGCAGATTTCTGCGCTGTGATTCACTGAAGATGTTCCATTTTTTTTATGGGTAATAAAAAAAATATTGAGCTGAAAACACAACCTGCCAAGCTGTTTTATTAATCCAATTTGAATTTGTGATATAACCTGACAACCTGCTGTGGAAGAAGTATGCATATCCTTTACTTTAGGTAAAAGTAGCAATACCACAAGGTAAAAATACTCTGTTACAAGCATTCAAAATATTACTTTAGTGAAAGTATGTAGG
This sequence comes from Macquaria ambigua, assembly GCA_008360985.2. Lineage (NCBI taxonomy): Eukaryota > Metazoa > Chordata > Actinopteri > Centrarchiformes > Percichthyidae > Macquaria > Macquaria ambigua. The sequence continues at coordinate 39,143 of VMKM01001877.1, forward strand.
TATATAATCTAAGCATCAGAATGAACGGTACTCATTATGCAAGAATGCCCCTTGTCAATGATATATTGTATTATTATTATTGATGCATAAGAAGCATTTTAACTACTTTAACTAGTTTGTGAATTCTTGAGTAGCTTAATCTATAACAATGTATTGTATTTTATCAGCTGATCATGTGTTTTGTATGTAAAATATGCAGCTAAAGTAATTATTAACTATATCTGTCAAGTACAATTCCTCCCTCTGAAAAGTAGTGAAGTAGTAGTCGTGTAAGTAGCATAAAATGGAAATACTCGGGTAAAGTACAAGGCCCTAAAAGTGTACTTAAGTACAATAATTTAGTAAATGTACAACTATTAGTTCCACATGCAATTTCCTAAGTGTCTTTGAGTTTCTTTTTTTTATCTCACAGTGTAAAAAAGGGTAAGTCTGAGGATATTTGATATTTTTCTTAACTATGAAAAAACCAAAACCAGCAATGAATTGATCCTACTAACAAGTATTATCTGTTTATTCGTAAATATATGTTATTCTTCTGTTCCGTATGTCAAAAACTACTAAAAACACATCAATGAACCACACTGTTGCACAGAGTGACAAGTTACTTCAACACAGACACTCACTCATGCTCACTACAGCACCAAATGTGGATTCATCCGCCGCTGAAAATAGGCCCTCATTGTTTACATTTTATTCTTCTGTCAACTCAGTTCACATGTATTTATCACATTCTTTTTTGCGTTATATTTTACTTTTTGCTCTTTTACATTTTGCTCTTTTACATCTTGTGTTTCAGATTGTAATGTAGTATTTTGCTCTGGATCCTAGGTATAAGATATAACTCATAGGTCCAAGTCCTTTGAGACACCATAGCAGAGTGCTGTGAAAATAAAGTTGAAATGACTCAACCAAAAACTGCATCAACATAAAATCCAAAAGAAAAAAGACATGAGGAGTAGCCACAGTGTTTGACTGACAAATGATCCCCGGGGAGTTCAGTGCAGAAACAGCAGTGACCCCCATCGCAGCGAAGATGGAGACCAAATAAAAATAATAACACAAGGAACTGATATTACCACTTTAAATGCAAATAAAAGAAGGTGCAGAGTTATAAAAGAAGGTGCACCTCTTGCCAATCGTTTTTTCCCCTGGCAGCCTCTTCCAAAGTTTAGAGTCCCAGACTGCAAATACTTAAGTCAGGAGAAAAAGCGTCTCTCCTCTTTATTGATTGTGGACTCGGGCTTATGCTCTCCCTGAATCGCCCATTTCATTATGCTTTGCACTCGGTTTATTGGTTTTAAGGCATGAGGCTCCGAGGGGAGACGTGTTTAGCTTATTGCTTTGGCGGGATGAAGCGGCGCTGGCTTATTGCTGGAGTCTGGAGGTCCGAGCTGGTTTAGCAGCAGAGGTGCACAGACATCTGTATTGTTGTAGACACCAGTGAAACCAGTACGAATTACAGCAGGAAACTCAAAAACTCTCTGTCTGTCTTTCTCTGAAAGGCGGCTGTCAGCAGCGTGCACAGACTCTCTTAGGATAAGGGGTGAAAATGAAAAGGGGCTACCTCCACTGAATGCAGGCAAATGAGCGCAGAATGGCCACCAAACTGCTTGTTTTGTGCAACCAACAGCTCAAAAGCCAAATATATTCAATTTGCAATGATAGAAAACAGAAGAAATCCTCACACTCCTTTTTGAAAAGCAGGAACCAGAGAATGTTTGGCTTTTTTTTTTGCTTGATAAATGACAAACAATTAATCATTTATCAAAATTGTTATTTCCTGTCAATCGACTTGTTGATGAGGTGACTAATCCTTTCAGCATCACACAGAATTAGCATCAGGATTGTTAGAGCCTGTTTTTCATTTTGTTCTTAAGAAAAACAATGCCACCTAAAGGTGAAAGGTTGGCAAAGGGAATATAGGAGCAAATGGCTCGCGCCGCCCAGCCAATTAACAGAACCAGGTGCAAGTTGTAGCTGAAAGACGAGCCGTCGAGCAACAGTTCTCAACCGCAAGCAACCACAAACAAAGAAATTAGTAGAATATAGAAAGAAGCAAAGGTAAAGAAAGGAGTGTTTTAAAGACTTTTTGCTCCTTTTTGATTTGATTTCGTTTGTGAAAGGCCTGTTTTATTTAGGAATGTATTTGAGTTTATGTTTAAATGGAAAAATACACAACAAAAAGATCATCAAATGTGAGTACCTGCGTGTTGGGACTTTACGGTGCATAGTGACTAAATGTGAAGTCACGACAAAGATACTTCCTTAAGCAGTGTTTCCAAAATCTCACATTGCAGTACTTTGCAGCAGATTTCTGTAACATAAAACAGGAACTTTCAAATTCAGATTTTGTCCACATTAGTAGTTTCCTTTTCCATTGATTTACTTATACTTTTGAATTTCTTTTTTCTTAAAGCTGCACTACTCAGTATTTTTATATTAACAATGGTTCGAATGAACAACATGTGTTGTGTCAAAGGGGTCTTACACCATACAAAGAATTATAACCCAACTCTGCAGTTCCCCTCAGCTCTACGAGCATTTTAGCGTCTTTCAGCATATTGTTTTGGTCGTACGGTACATATGGTTCACTTTCAGCGCTCTTACGAACCTTGTTTCCAGCAGCAGCAGCAGCAGCAGCAGCAGGCTTTTCAGCTGAAAACCCACTGTTCCCGTCCTTCCCAGGACCAAACTGCAGATGGACAAAGTTAGCGACTAGTTTGTGAAGAAAGTGGAACATCTAGAGCCAGATATTTTTCTCAGGAATCGTAGCTGGTTGTGCCGCTCCCCAAGTTGCCAAAAAAATGAATAAATTAAACAAGCAATGCTATTTTAATCATCAGGTGTGTCTTTGGACGACACTTGTAGGATATCATTTTCTATAGATGATCTTTCTGGGTTTTTTTTGCATTTTGATGAATGGTGCAAAGTCAGCATGAGTGGACGTGCTGTAGACGCCCCATTCATTTTAAGTGGGAGATTTGAGCTCTCCACATTTTACTTGAAGTGTATTATGATGAATCATCATTACATGCAAATAACAGGGCCGTCTGAAGGAGATAAACATTTTGCACGATATAATCATCAGGAGAAAAAACGAGGAAATGACATTTCATTTTGTATCACGTTATTCCACCAGCTGTAGAGGCTCAAACCCAACAGTATTTTTGAGTTGATTATGATTCGGTGATTATAATGATCATCATCCACTCGCCATGTGATTACACTACACTTAAAGAGCCTCATAATACCTCTTCATTTTCCTCTCCCATTCTGTTTTTTTTTTCTTCCTGTAGTCTTTTCACCCCTGGTGTCCCTTACATGTCTCTCCCTCTCGTTTCCTTCTCACTCACCCAGATTTCACCTCTCGCTTTTATTCCCTCCCACTATTTTTTTTCCCTCACCTTCATTTTCTCTCACTTCATCTCTCTCCTCCGTCTCCAGCCCCTCCATCAGTGATTACACATAACCCTGAAGTAATTAAGCTAAGAACACAGACGGGGACGCAGGTCGTAAATAAACAACTGTAAGTGATATTAAACTATCAGGGAGAGCGTTGGCAGGAGGAAACACATCGTCAGGAGTTTTTAAATGAACACTGGCTGAGCAGCACTTCTGACTTCCCACAAATTGTCTCTGAGGCACATGACAGAGTTAGAGAGCCTTTTTCATATTTTGTTTTTAGGATTATCAAGATACAGAGGCTCCTAATTGGCATCACAATATTCTCACTGGTTTTGTGCTTAATACCTTCACAAAGAAAATGAATAAATGGAATTCAAAAAACACATGCATGACTTAGAAATACCAACTGCAAAAACAGAAAATAAAGAGTTTTTAAATGACCTTTTGTAAGATCTAGACTCCATAAATTCAGAGACTGCAAAGGCGGAAGTAGCGTGACGTTAGCAACGTTTTAAGGAGAGGTAGGAGTGAGTGGTTTGGTCAGCACAGAGGCGTTTAGTACATGTACAAACAGATTCTCGCCAAATTCTCAAGCTGAACTCAAATCATCAATGTCACTGACAGAATCAAACAAACTGATGACTGAAAGCACCTTTGTAAACTCAGCTGGGATATACCTCACTTTACGTTCTGCTTAAAACCTTAAAACCTTACTGGAAGACCTCAAATGCCACAAAAATAATCGTTAAGTGATAACTATTAACTGTTAACCTTATAACCATTAACCAAAGCACTTATAGTTTTGTACTAACTGAATGTAACAGTTTGAAACAGCAACTTACTAACTGCTAAGACTGTCAAACAGAGCCGTAATGTCCCGGTGTTATATACAGTGATGCACTCATTTACTGGTGTGCATTTAGCTAAGAAAATACGTGAATCTATGAATCTTTTAACTAAAGTGAAGTGAACTATTTGAATCAGCAAAGCGATTTGTAATTTCTACCTCCACTGTGACACAGGAGACCATCACTCACGTCCAGTCTTGTACAAACAGCCAGCAGTTTGTTTGTTTTTAAATCCACTGTTAATCATAAAAATACAATAATGCAGTCATCTTTATGCAGAGTAGAGTCTTTTCAGGACTTTCCAGGTGTCCTTGAATGTGTAACCTGCAGCATTAGCTTAACTGCTGTTAGCATGTACACAGATCTCGTGTTGCCTTTAGGAAGCATGAATGGTGTTTCAATGGTGTTGTACCAAAACAACAAAATACATTGCTTGTCAGTGTCTTTCACAACGAGCTGTGGGAGTGTTTCCTGATCTGCCACCTCTATAAGTTTAGGCAGTTAGAACTAGCCTACATGGTTAAGGAGAGATCACCTTCACTGTTAAATAAAATGTGACAAACATGGACGTCATGTTTAAATTCAAGGGATATGCTTTTATTTATTTGGATCAGGAATATATTACTTTTTTTAAAAACTGTTTGGCATACATATTTAGTGTTGTTTTTAAAAACAAGTACCAACCAGTAACTTGCTTTTAAAAAAAAATCAGGAAATCAAGTTTATCATCATGAGTTGCCTCATGATCATTTAAAGGGTCAGTTCACCGTCACAAAACATACTTTCCCACAGATGGATAAAATATATATAGATGGATAAATATATATCTTTTCCCTATTTTTCTCTTTTCTCTATTCCACTGCATCTGGCTGGTAGAAGATATCAGAACTTCAGCAAATAAAAAGCCCAAACTATCAGCATGGCTACAGATACCACTATTGGTAAGTGGGAAAACCCCTTAATTTGTTTAGCGACTTTGTTAAATGTGCCAGGTTTAATGCAGAAATGCTACTACAGTATGTCATGTGGTGTCCTGTTAAAAGTACTGTACTCTGGTTTCAGTGTGCGCTGTGTTAGAGTAGGTTTCGTATTGTGGATTTTGGATTTTGGATCACCAAAAATAGCAAAGCATATGTGACAGTAAAAATAGCCCTCCACCCATCCAGTTCTCCATCATCTTCCTCTTCTCTCTCATCCTTCTTGTAGAGGGCCCATTAAAATCATAATGAGACTGTTGCCGTTTTTGGAGACTGAGATTGGGAGAGTAATTCATCCTCATTGTTGAAGCTAAATAATTGAAAGGATGTGGGAGTTTTGGGAAGGAGGCTGGGGTTGATATTGGGGCTTCAGATGGTACGTACAGTCTCTCAGGTTTAAAAAGGACAGTTATTGTGATTCAAAACTGATACTTGTGTCTTAATACCAATCTGTTATTAGCTCAGGTTTTGGAATGTGTGCCAACATTGTCTCAGAAAGTTTTTTTGAAAGGAATTATAAAAAGATAACACTACCAAGGGTGTAATTTTCATTTCAGACCTGTAGTGGAAACAGCTCAAACCACGACATTTATAGACTTCATCGAGGTTGTCTTCATTTTATCTTGGTTGAAATTATAAAAGTGTTCATATTTTACTATCCAGTAGCCTACAGTAGTATAATGCCAATTAAAGATCCCCTCCAGACATGTTCTAACATGTATATAAATTGCTCTACTTTGAATAATAATTTGTATCTGATATGTTCTTTTCACACAAAAAGTTAAATTATCTTGTTAAAATCTTTTAAATGACATCTACTCCTTCTCCTTCATTAACAATCCAAAAAAAAGTAGAACTGCTGGACGACAGCTGTTTCCTGCTTCACTGTAAAGTCCATTCTCAGTGTGTGTGCGCTGGAGGCCTCAAGTTTCCACATCACACTTTTGCAAGTTGAATATTGGAGCAGGATTGGCTACTTCCAAAATATTTGTGATGTCACATATCATGCCTGTAGGCCCGCCCCTTAAAAACAGATTTTCAGTGAGATAGAAACATAGAAACTTTCCACTTTCAGCAGATGAACGTGAAAACATCCTTGTAGTGTCAAACCCTGCACAGACATCATTCTGTACAGTGAAGCTCAAACATTCAGCTGTAGGAACAAGAAGACAAACATGTTTTTGAGTGGATCTTAAAATATGGACAGGGATCTATGGAGTCATAGGAGTGCCATAAAAAAAATAATTAATCTGTAAAAGAATAAGAAAATAAATGTGGATATATAAAGACAAATAGCAAAATATCAAAGAATAATTATAAGCATTGTTCATTTATTTCTGTTTATTTATTATATATGTGTGTGGGTGTGTGTGTAATTTACTTATTCTTATACCTTTATGTTTTGTTATTTTTTTCCCTATTGCTTTTGCTATTCCCCGAAGGACCAATCTGTCAATCAACTGGCTTTTATTTATTTCACTTTATTATTATTATTATTATTTATTATTATTATTTTATATTTCCAATTTTTTAAATTTACATTTATTTATTTTCTTATTCTTTTACAGATGTATTCTTTTTTTATGGCACTCCTATGACTCCATAAGAACCGATCAGAGACCGAACTGTTCTTTATATGGCAGTACATTAAACCATGTAGAAGTCTTTAACACATGTCAGCTGTGAAGTTAATTGTTTTGGATAGGAGTTGCTTGAATTGACAAGAAAGCTCTACAGTGGGATTCACCTGAGCGAGATTTTCCGCAGACAGACCGATATTGACTAATTATGTGGAACGTCATTGTTTTAAGACTGTAGTTTCAGTGGCAGCGTCATGCTACCTAAACAAGGCCTCAATCTGTCTGTGAAACAAGTAGCCCCAAGGAATACAAAACAATAAAGCGTTATAGATTAGTTAAATGTAGATCAGTCTGAAGTAGCTTCTCCTCCTGAACAGTGACTGTGTTCATCATCCTGTCTGAGGACTCAGGCATTAATCAGGCCGAACAGCTTCAGTTTAAATCTGTGATAAACTGGAGGCTCTCAGGCTCCCCTGCTTCTGTTTTAAATTACTGAAATTTACATTCTACTGCCTGGCTAAGAAATGGTGACTAGTGGCTAGCTTAGGAAGATTTTTATGGGTTATCTTGTTTTGCATCATTAGCAACTTATTTCATTTCCTGAGACAAAAAAAGGGAAAAACAAAATGAAATCATACTGTAATTCATACCTGAAGTTCATCTTTCAGTATCTGTGAAATACAGGACTTCAGTCAGCATTATATGTCTTTGTTCATACTTCAGCCTCTCAGGCACCTGAGGGTCTTCTGCATACAAATCCCATCTTTTTCATTAGATTGCCACACCATCACCTAAACCATCTTCGGAGTGGTGTTATCTTTGAAGTAGCACACTCACTGCGTCTACATGCCCTTGAGGAACCTGGTTACAGTAAACCTGCATATGAAGCAGATCAGTTATCAGATTTCTCCCCTACCACAGACCTTTTTTGAAAGCATGGCTTGCATATTCAACTGTTTTGACAGAAGGAGCGAAAGTGTGTAAATTTAACAAATAGTCAAATGTTCAGGAGTGAAAACCGACTTATGGCTACTTTATGTCAGTTTCAAGTTTAGTCTTTGGATGGAACTATTTTAAATACGAGGACACATTGCTAGGTGTAATTATCTCTCCTTTATCCAGCCACTCTGCTGTTACTTTGCCTGTCTGGTGTCTTTCTCCTGCACATGCATACTTGGAAAAAGCAGATTAGAAACGTGGTTACCCGTAAACATGGCAGAGAAATCTGCATTCTCCAGGAGAAGTCTACCCCCTACCTCCATTACGGAAACCAGATTTCTCGTTTACATGTCAGTTAAGAAATCAGCTCACTGGAGAAAGACAACTGTAAGCCGGTTACTTAACCCTTTGAAAATGGACCGGCCAGTTCAAAGCCACCCGCGGGAGGTCGCAAGTTGATGACATCATTATGTTACGTGTGGTGCAAAACGTGGTGACAACGCGCAGTGGTACTGTTTTCATTTATGACACAGTTCCAATAATTTCATCTGTTATTATGGTTTATTGACTTACAGCCTTTTAGCTTAGGCTGGACATATTTTAGGGATATGAAGCATTTAAAGATAATCTAGGAAATTACATCACAACAAGCAAAAATACCAATGTAGGCACTGGCGGACTATTTCTATTGCAGAGTTCAAAGGGTTAAGTTCATGTAAACCCACTGTTCTATATGTACTGAAGTACTTATAGTGATATATAATTTAATTTTTCTTTAGCCTATAAATGTTGTTGATATAAGGATAGCTGAGTACAGGTTTTCCTGACGCACCTAAGCAGCTAGGGGTGCCCTGGTGGCTCAGGGGTTGAGGGGCCGACAAAGGGCCGTGGCGCTCTCTCTGTAATCTTTGTTTCAGAGTTTGTGCTAATTTAACAACATTTTAAGGTAGAATTAGAAGATTGTAAAAACTCAAATTAGCCCACAGGCAAGTTAGCTACTAAACAATGTTTTGGTGAACAGAATGACAAGAAGTTTACTGAGTACAGTCTAACCTAAAAGCCTACTTGTTGGTAAGTTGATTCAAATAGTTATAGAGTAGGCCTACGTTGCCAGTTCTTGATGGCTATAATACACATAAAGTCATTTTGTGTTCTACAGAGGACCGCCATGCTGGCCTCAATCCTGCCGGATTGATTTGATGCATCTGTGAAGCCTCTATTGTGTTTGGATCTGACAGTGTTGCATTCTGGCTTGTCTCATCCTTCACTATCTTTTCTTACATCTCATTTCATTTTAAGGAGTACAATGAAGTGCTGTTGATAAAGGAGCAGAGCTTGAATTATTTATAGTGCAGTACAACAAGTCCACAGAGTTTAATATGGGATCAGTGCTGTGTGAGCCAGCAGTGGCTCTCAATCACTGAGTCCCCCCCGTGGAAACATCAATCAGCCCACAGACAGTGAGTGATGGATTTACTGAGAGTTTCGACTGTTTAGACAGACAAGGCAGGCCCAGATTTATTGAGCGCTATGACAAAAGTTTGTGAGAAGGAATATACTAGACTCTTCCCCTATTTCACTTCAGCTGAATTTGTGAGGCAGTGGGTGACACCACACCATTTGTTCCCTTAGTAACCATGCTTGTTAGTTGTTTTTTTTTTTTTGTTTTTTTTTACCAGAATTTACTCTACAGCAAGACAAGTGTTGTTCAATTTCAGTTCAGTTGAGTTTGTCCTAATTTACCTTTTCTTGCATGTCCAGGAGGCAAAAAGGGGGCGGGAGCCAAACACTTCCTGTTTTCATGCCCTTGCTGATGTCATCGCTGATGTCAAGGGATAGACCAAGTGTGTGAGGGGAGGGGGGGGGGGGGACCGTATTGGGTTGAAGATACTGTGGTTATAGAGTTTGGATTATTTGTTGAGGTTATAGAGTTTGCATGTAAAGTGGTGATAATATTGAAGTCTGTTTATGCAGTATATGCTTATACTGATGATGTTTAATGGCACAAAATAACTTGAAGCATGGTCCCGCCTTAGCCAACTTTTCTCTAGTTTGAAAGGCTTTAAGCAGTTGTTCTATGCCACTTGGGGGGAAATTAGTTAATGTGATATGAGTTGTTGTTAGATCCAGATCCACACTCCATACCAGTTGGTGGTGGTAATGCACCATAACGTTGTTTGCCAGCCGCCATAAAACATCAAGAAGAAGAAGAAGAAGAAGAAGAAGAAGCAGCATTGTTTTCTTTTACTAATATGGCTTAAACCTGCATTCATTGATTGTTTTGGACACTTAGAGACAGCAGAACTGGCTGTAAACACAACATCTGGCATGTTAACCTTATAAAGTTGCTCACATACACATCCAGCAGACACAGAACAACTTCATCATTCCACTGGAGAGCTGCTTGTGGCCACCTGATGAATGTAAGTCTAATATTGACTCTTATTTTACCACTAATTTGGTCTCCACCAACTCCTGCAACAAATATCTGTCTCCTTAGCTGTTACAAGTTTCACCTTCTTCACCAGCTAGTCGCTACATTAATCCGTCTGTTTTTTGGTGCAGGGCAGGTAGTGTACAGTGGGTTTATCAGAGCATGTTTGCTGAAAACAGCTGCCTGCTGCTGCTGGAAACAGGGTTGCATAGAGCACTGACACTGAACCATACCGTAAATGTGCAGGAAAACCAAAACCAGGAGCTAAAAGAGATTAAAAAGCTCCTTAGAGGTGAGAGATGCTTCAGACTTGGGTGATAATTCTTTGTGAGTTTGTCACTCCCAGCGAGTTTTCAGCTTTCACATTACACATAGTCAGTGGATCCATTGATCCAGTGATTTGGCAGAGCATGAAAAAACTGCCATTTTCTTTTCAAATATTGAAGAGTAATTTCAGGAGATATTTCCGCCATATATCCCCAGACTGCCTTTTTTTAAAGGCTCTTTATGAACTCAAAAATCAATGTGTTCCTTCCTCCTTTATCTAATATTGTTGTATATCTACACCTACACACACACATAAAGGTACCCGCAGATATTTTGGCAAGACAGGCGCGATATCAAACAATCATTCAGCGCTGTTCTGGGAGGCTTCCAGGTATGAATGTGTTAGTGTAGGAATGTAAAGCAAGGTGTTGCTGGAAAGAGTCTCTCTGCTCGATCAGCTTTTCTTTGAGATTAAAACATTACGAGCAGTGTAAGTCGCTCTCGTCTTTAAGAGGCACCTCATGTTACCATCTCCCTGCTGAATTAAACCCTTGTCGTGTACATCTCTACATCTCCCCTGCCTCCACCCACTCTCATTTTCTCTCATCCCCAGAAGAAATTCTACTTTCCTAAGCTTCTTTCCTCTGTAAGATTTACCCACGTTGCTGTGTGACTTTGTGCAAATGGTGAAAAAACAAGAGTGACTAGGCAAGGTCAAATGCAGCGTGTGGCCACCTAGCACAGCAATTACAAGGAATGCATTTTTTCATGCACACTGTATATTATTTGCGTTAATGCCATTGTGCCCCAATGCAACAAAGAGTAAAGACCCAGGCTGTTGTTTTGTTGTTGTGTGTGTGAGCGGCTGCAGCGTCTCTGTGGCTCTGCTCTTTAGTCCTCTCGGCCCTCCAGCGAGTCTCAGGAAGAGCAAAATCCTAATGAAGGGCTGAGTAATTACTCCTCTTAATATAAACGTTATAATGGGATTAAAATGATCCCACATCCTCCCCCTCCACCTCCACCACCACCCCCAACCCTTCCCCTCTGGACTCCCAGTCGTACTCTTCTCTGGAAGTCTCTCTCTCTTTTGTCCTCGTGTGTCTCTCTGCCTCGCTCCATCCTCTGTGTTCATTGTTTATTTCAGGGTGTCTTTGTGAATCAGTTATTGAGGCAATGAACTCTGGAGGGCCAGTCGGCTGGACTGTGTGTGTGTGTGTGTGTGTGTGTGTACCAGACAGTATGTGAATAGTTTGTACAGTAGGTGATCGCATTTGAATGTTTTTCTCTCTGTCTCTCTCTCTGTTTTTTCTCTGTGTTCGCTGTGATGTGTGTGCAGAGACTTGGTGTGTGTGTGTGTGTGTGTGTGTGTGTGTATATGCGGAGACTTGTTGTGTGTGTGTGTGTGTGTGTGTGTGTGTGTGTGTGTGTGTGTGTGTGTGTGTGTGTATGCACTCGGAACAGCATGTGACTAAACAACAGAAAGCGAACATGGCAGCTGCCATGCTGCACAAACTCCCACTCCTTAGACGAACCATACACACACACTCACGCACACACACACACACATTTGGACCTCTATACTTGTGAGGACTTTCTTTGGCATAATACAGCCCGAGCCCCCTTACTCTTACCATTGGCCTAAACCTAATTCTGACTGGTGCTGAAATGATTTATCAATTAATCCACAGAAAACTGATCGCCAAAACAGGGGATTTGAGTTTTTTCGTTGCTCTCAGTGTACTTACACACAGTTCCAAGAAGACTTTTCAGGGAGATAGAAATAGACATACAGCCATTAAGACATGTTCCATGTAAAAATGCCAAACAAAAACTAGAATTAAAGTCTGTGTACAGGGAATTCAGAGATTTGCTTCTAAACACATTATACATGTTAGAAAAGAATTGCTGAAAACGTGAAAAGACTGTGAACTATGTAGTACTGAAATGTGGAGTGAGACCGTTAAGCTGTTTTTCAAGATTTTTGTGTTCAGGATTTTTTGGGCAGGCCTGAGATCATGGCTTGATGACGCACTGGAGCCATACAGAGCATGACCCCTCCCCTAACACTAGCTAGAGCTTTGTGCTAACATGTTAGCCTGTTAGCTCCCTGAACGAGAGTCTGTTGCTGAGCAGCAGCTCTGCCTCGCTCTTCGGCTCAGTGGTACAGTAAAGTTATCTACCAGCTCCTTCAGTGGACACACCCCAGGCATTTCAGAGAATCCTGCTTATTTTGTCATGATTTTGAAACCGTTTTTTTTTTTAATCATTCAAATTTGGCTGGGTGGTTAATGACACATTTTTCTGTGGTGTGATGAACTCAGAACACATATTTATTATTGCTTTACATGGACTTTAACTGGTCCCAGCTTTTTAAATGTAAAAATGATATGAATGTAAATTGAATATCATTGATTTTGGACTGTTGGAGGACAATCAATTTGTTACCTTTGTCTCTGGGAAACTGTTATTTTTCATACATTTTATTGACTAAACAATTGTTCAATTAATCGAAAAATAAACCGGATTAATCGATAGTGAAAACTATAGAGGTGACATCATTTGTTGATTACTGTAATCAATAGAAAATAAATCAACTATTTTATTCATGGATATTTTGGGATTTTCGACTGCTTGTCAGACAAAATGAGCAATTTAAAGATGTCACCTTGGGCTTTCTCTAGGAAATTATGAACAGCATCTTATGACCAAATTATTCATTGCCTTAAAGAAAATAATCAGCAGATTAATCTGTAATGAAAATAATCATTATTTGTAGCCCCCATTCTAACCTCAACCCTGAAACCAAGTCTTACTCTTCAAAGAGCTCTTAAGAGAAATGAGGACGGGGAAAAAAAAGGCCCTCACTTTCCAAAATTTAACCCTGAAACACTCTGAAGGACTAAAACTAAAACCTGTCCTCACAAAGATAGAATACATGAACACACACACAAGCATTCAGAGGCTTGTGCGTAAACTTGTGGGGACACTGGTGTGCTGTACGTTCAGCTTGCCTTACCCAGCATGTCTAACCTTAACATTAACACTGTGTTACTGGACTTTCTGTTCCTCTCTCATCTCCAGCCGAGCATAATGAGCAGTGAAAGACTGCAGTTGTCACTTCACAGGAGAGAAAAAAAAAAAGAGCAGGAACTGGAGAGAGCCGTCCGTGCTGCAGACATCTTCCCTGGTATGGTGGCGAATCTGGTTTACAGTCATCACTTTAATGAAAAATAACTTTCTGGTGAAACAGAGGCGACACAAACTCCCGCTGTCTTTCAACCCATTTGATGTGTACGGAGAAGAAAAACAGGAAGCGTATCATTATTATTTATTGATTTATCTCAAAAGTGTTGCTGGAAAATGAGATTTTTGCCATTTCTAGATGCAACACAGTTAAAAAAAACAATCACTGGCATAAAATACAGTTATATTGTGGTGGTAAACCTTAAATCCAGGGTATCCTATTGAGGTGGTCAGTCATTACAGAAGCATGTTGCTTAGCCAAGGTCTTCTCAAACCCTCAGAACTTTAAATTCTGGTCAGGATCTGCAAGAGGATACCAAATATGTCACTAGCTTAGCTTCGGTTGCATGAAATAATCATCATGTGGTCTCTTAATGCCCATTGCTGTGTCCTCAGAAACTAAAGCTACAGTTTAAACTGCACTTGTGGCTTAGTCTAAACCCAGCTGCTGTGTCCTGCAGATATCAGCTACTTGCCACAAGAGGTTACTGTATCTGAGGTTTAGTTAGGAAAACTTGCTGCAGACCTGGTTTAACTGAGGTTTAACGTCAGAGTTCAGATATCTACAGATTTCTACCACCTTTCCTTAATTACTATTTTCTGATAATAATGGATGTACAGAATTATTCTGCAGCGTTCCTCTGAGTCACCTGAGTGGGGGAAGACCTTATTAAGTAACTCCAGTATACATATGGTTTAGCTGTTTAGCTGAACCTGTGTTTTAAACCCCAGCAAGTCCTAGGCTACGGTCGAATAGTCAAAAACAATTACGTCCTATATCTTTTCCTAAACACTTGTCCTTGACCTCGATAGAAAACGTCATGAGGTCAAGGAAGATGTCAAGGAGAATTTATAAGGACTTAGGAAAAGACAACTGCAGTGCTAAAATAATCCCACTGCATTTATGGCTACTTAATTATGCAACGGCGGACCCTAGGCCCTATGCTAAAGGAGATAAGAAAGGAAGCATTGAAGCACCTTTCCTTAGCATTTAGAGAATTCGACCAGCTCTTATCACGGCTGCCACTAGATACTTCCGGGTCATTTCACTCAGTTAGGAACCTTCCTGAGCAAAAAAGACTATTCGATCACAGCCCTAGCTTATCTGAAACCATGCTAAACAGCAGCTAAGCTATTCAGATGCTAAGTGACATATTAACAGTCTTGTTAAGTTTGGAGGAAAATGATGTAAAATTAAACACAAGACATCTAAAGTATGTCAATTTGACAATGTAGGTCTTTCTGTCTTCGTCCATCCAGACTAACATATCTGCAACAACTACTCTCCAGATTTCCATTCATTTTGTTGTGAATATTCATGGTCCCCAGAAGAAGACTCCTAATGTTTTTATTAAAGGCCAAAACCTACCATTGAACAACATCATGGTTCATCACAAGATGTCTCAAAAACCAATGATTTGATTTCCACCACAAATTGAATATTGCAGTAGTCATTGACTTTGCTGAACTTTGCAGAGCATGTTCATGCTCCCCACAGGATGAACCATCTACATTTTTAGCTCCACTACGATCTGAAAATAAGTCTGTATTGACGCATGCAACCACCTCAGGAGGCTTTAGACTTTTGGTCTTGTTTATTTTCATACATTATTTTATTGTTCACACTTAAAACTTGCCATTTATCCAGGTTGATATGACTTTCAAGGAATAGTCCTGATAAAAAATGATTATGAAATCAGAAATAAGAACTCACATATCAGAAGTAAACTTGCTATAATTAAACAAAATATTTTAAGTCATAAAAGTAAGTCATTCTAGATGAACAGTTTAGTCAACAGTTACCACAGGGGAACTACTGTTATCATTAAAAACTACTTTTACACTATAGTAATGCTTATTGAATACTGAATCATTAACATCAGGTTTTATTTTGCTAAATGGATTATTTACTGTTAGAATTGTTTGTTTAACAGTGATAGCAGGCGGAGAACATCAATTCCTGTGGAGTGAGCAGATTCCTGAAATCCCAGGACTGTTTCAGAGAAAACAATCACAGATTTACACCGAGACAATAGGCGGGCAATTATTCAAATCAAACCTTCAGTTTTATGTACAATATCATCAGGTTCAGCTGGAATCCCTCGAGACTCTATCTATCTATCTATCTATCTATCTATCTATCTATCTATCTATCTATCTATCTATCTATCTATCTATCTATCTATCTATCTATCTATCCATCTATCTATCTATCCTCAGTGCTGTTGTCCTCTCAGTCTCGCAGACAGTCTTCACACTCTGCTGTTTGCTGCGTCTTCCTGTGTTGTTTTATCCACCTACGGCCCTCTGCTGTGAGAAATCATATTTATAACGGTGTTAAAAATGAAACATTATTGCCTCTAGGACAGCGAAGTCAAGTACTATACTGTTTATTTTTTTTACAATAAACCACTTTAAATGATTTGTTGAGCACCACAAATCTAAATACCACTCATGCAGGTCAGCCATGAGTGCTCGATTGTAATCCTGCATCTATGTTCATATTTACAACCTTGTTTTTCCTCTTTTACAATGCAATATATACATGCATGTATAAACTGTATTTACACATATCCCTGGCTGTTATCTAAAGGGATGTTATTGTGTGGACGAGTATGTGTGCATTCTTTCAATACTAATATAAGTGCAAAAAGAGTGTTTGCTAAATTGAAATGTATCATCAGTGACTGTCTGGCTTTGCACGTCATTATAACCCTTTTTTTTTTTGACAGCTTTAGTCTGATTTAGGGATTTGATAGTCCCAGTGCAATTATTTTGATACAACGAAACAAATGACAAGCTTTGTAGACATCTGTCAACATCAGAAAAGTTAACATTCAAAGATGCCAAACTTTTACTAAATGGTAAAAAACTAATAAAGGGAAACGGCTGTGCGTGACAACTCATCAGGATGTGCTGTTATCTCTTATTTCTCAACATCAACACCTGGCAAATCTTTTTATCACATTCACTCCCCAGATCAGCCTCGACTACTTCTGTCTGGTTAAGTTGTTCGGTGTGTTCTATCACACATTGGCAGAGGAGATGAGGCAACCACAATCCTACGTAGTCTGTGATTGGACAGGTGAAGAGTGGGGTGTGGCCAGTGTTGGCCATCATTGGGCGTTTTCGGACCGGAGGAACTTTTTCATAGTTCTAAGAACTTTTTTTGTATCCGCACTGCAAGAACTGGGAACGATAGTAGTTCTTAGGACGCCGTTTTGAGGGACTTTTTTAGCTCCTACTTCAGAGCAGGTACTCTCCCAGCACAAGAGGAACCTTGAGTGACGTAAGTGTACTGTGATTGGTCAAGCACGTGAGCAAATGAAGCACCAGCAACCGCCATCCTGTGTAAAACGTTAGCCATGTAAAAACAGCTCGTTATGGTAGCCTTAAAAAATGGAACAAAACACGGACAAATGGACAGACAGTTGTAGCTGTTGTTGTTGTTGTTGTTGTTGTATGTTGCGCAGAAGTGACGTTGCTATATGAACCACTGGCCGGCTTACGTCACTTCAGCGTTCCTATTGGCGGTGCAGCATCCTCGGCTGAATGATGGTCTAACTCTCCAACTGATGGTTCACAACTGCTTTATTGACAAAACTGTAGCTCCAAAACACCACGCCATGAACACACCGCTAAGAAGGAAACAAAACAAAATATACCATTTTTTAACTTATCAAAATGACAAGCTCTGATAGGGAACTACAGATAAGTATATTTAGCTTAAAATGAACTGATTAGTTTTTAACATAATCAAAGTCAGTGAAAATCACACATGACATGCAGCTTTAAAACATCCCAAATTAAACATGCTTCGCCCCATATACTATAGGTACTACAATACACTCAGTACAGCATTTCTTCAGACTACATGTAGCAAGCTTAATTTGACATAGGAATGCTAATTGCTTGTTAAGCACGACAGAATTGCGGTGCATTGGGCTAATATGGCAGTTTAGCTAGCTTACACGTACTCATTTTCAAACTAAGAAAAACTACAAAACAGCATCATAAGATTAGTCAATATTACCTATTGAGGAGGTAGCTGCCTTCCAGTCAACACTCGGGAAATGAATGAACATGTTTCTCAGTTTGATCCTCCACCACCAGTGTTTTGGATTCTTTGAGAAACTTTAAAAGCACTTTTCTAATTAACTATAGTTCAGAAAGACTTGACATTTGGTAACTGAGTTTGACTTTATTTACTGGTTTGCAAAAAGAGAGGAGACCAATTTTAAATTTTATTTTGTTTTTTGATTTTGTGAAGAAAAAACGTACTACTTGTGTTTGTTAGACTCAAGCTAATAATATAACAGTTATAAGAAAAATACGATGAGGAGCCAGAAGTCTCCAGCCTGCTCAGACTGGATGCTCTCTGATGAGGAGGCAGAACAGTCCGGTGGATGGATTTACGAGGGTGAAGGGGCAGTAAAGAGCTAAGCTAGCTGATGGGGCAGAGCTAATGGACAGCTCTCCACTCAGCAGTTTGTGCTCTGTTCACATACAGCTGTCAGCTGGAACTCACACAGCTCCAAAACTGGTGGCTGCTGGTGGTTGTGCATCGAAAGACAAGGAAAGACTGCTTTGTTACTAAAAGAAAAGATTTGATAATTCTGCAGAAATTAAAGACTTGTATGGTGCTTTATTATATATTAAATATTAAGAATGTCTAGATCCACCAATCCATTATCTCTACTGGCTTATCCCTTGTAGGGTCTGAGGGCTGGAGCCTATCTGAGCTCCAACCCTGACTTCTGGACTTCATATATCACTAAATGCTTTTGCCAAATAGTTTTCTGAGGAAACGTAATTCCTTTTTTTCCAGCCCAGGGATTATTATGTTTTTGTACTGTACAGAAGTAGTCGGGGTGGATGGTGGAAAGTATGAAGCAGTGGATTTTATTTTGCATCCTGGGTGTTGTTGAGTTTAGGCTACAAAAATAACATTATGGTTGAGATTAGAGATTGTTGTTTGGTTAAATGTTGAAAAACTCAACTTGCCTTGTCTTGTGCTTCATGTCACCTTTTGACTTTTTCAACATTTAACCAAGATCACCATCTTTCCCTAACCTTAACCAAATACCATGAGCACCTAAACATAACCTTAATAAATGTTAATCATGCTTTAGCTGCTGCGACGGCATATTGTTTAGGAAAACAAATGAAAAACGTCAGGTTTTGCAGGTATGTTAGTAACAGTTTGCAACGTTGCAGATATGTTTATTAAAAGCATTTCCTCATTAAACTGATGACAAATGTCAGTGCAGCATTACATTTCTTTTAAACATGTGCTGTGCTAACCATTCACACCTATGATCAATTTAGGATTTTCAGTCCAAAAAGGGAAACCTCCACCCCAGTACCCCTTGGAAATACCTCCTTATTGGACGATTCCGCACCTCAATGTCAACAAGTGTGAATCTTCAAACATCTGCCATTTGAACTCAGAAATAACTTTTTTTTTTTGTTCAGCTGAAGTTGATTGTGATTGATTGACTGACTGATTGATTTGGTGCAATATTTTTGGTTTTAAGAGTTTGGATTTACAAGACTTGACTGTTTTGACTTGGGACTTGTGTGCAAAGACTTGAGACTTACTTGTGACTTGCAGAACAATGACTTGGTCCCACCTCTGCTGCATGATAAAAAAAACTAACCACTTTCTGTATTTAAAAAGAGGCCGTTAATGTTGAGTACTACGATCACTTATCATGGAGCCAACGTGGACACATGAATAGCTTCAGTGTTAATCAGGAAACTCTCAGGAAAGCTGCATGCAACATATAGTTATAGCTGTCGAGACATGATTTGATCTGAGTTGATCAGTTTGAAATGGTTCCCACAGGCATTTAAACACACCAAACTTATGATGGGATTTCAACCGTCCGTGGTTAGAAATACAAAATGAAGCGATTTTGTGAGAAAGCTGAAATTTTGGGATACTGAAGGCTCTCACAGATCAGTGAATACTCAGCAGGCTCCGCGTAATTCTCCATGTTAAAAAAATCACTTTAAAGAACTGAGTTTTATGGACTTGCTTTTCCTGTAATGGCTCTGGGGGAGTTTCTGTTTCCTCCTAATCCTCTGACTGATGTTGAAAGTGAAAGCTTCAGGCTCTTCAGTCTGCTTATCTGACCACAGAAACTTCAACGCTGGCAAATCAGCATATGAGCTAAATTAATATGTGCAAAGTAAAAAAAATGTTTGTCTTCTGTCTGCTTTCTTTGGTTCAAGCTTAGTTTTTTTTTCAATCTTGCTTCTCTAACTTTCTTTCAGGCTTTAAGTTTTATTTCAACATTTCTTTACTTACTACCAGATTTAATTATTTTAAGCTGTTTTCCTTAAAAAAAAAGATGTAAAGATTTATTTTGAGCTTTTTGTTTTAAGCTTTTCATCTTTTGAGGTTTTATTCAAGCTTTCTTTTATATACCTCTTTCTTTCTTTCTTTCTTTGAAGCTTGTCTTTGTCCGAGCTTCCTGTCACTCATTCATGCTTTCGTTACCCGCCTGTTTTTGTCAACCCAGTTTTCAACTTTGTGTCTGAATTTTCCAGTCTCTTTAAATCTTTCTGTTGAGCTGTGTTTCCTGCAAGATTTCCATTTCTCAAACATTCTTTCATGCTTTCTTTTCCTGCTTTATTTGAATAAATAACCCAGAAACACCATTAATATATCTTTTCTAATGTCACTTTAACCACACCACTGTCAGTTTACCTTGTAATTTTGTCTCCAAATAGTTTCTATTTTTTATTCTATTCTTTTTTTAGTTTAATACACCTCTTATTATTTATTTCTTTTTTACTTTCTCTATGTATCTGTACGTATTGCTGTCCTCGTGCTGCTGCAACAACCGGATTTCCCTGCTGGGGATCAATAAACATTTTATCTTATAATAGGAGAAGAATAATATTTTTGGTCACTCCACGTGAGGGACATCGTTGTCAGTTCGAATCCAACACATCACCTTCATTATGCAACTCTCCCATCTTTTCTGTCACTCTCCGCTGAAAGTTACCGAGCAATTCTAAAAATCATTATTTTAAACATGGTGGTGGACTGGTGCAGATGTTTTAAAAAGTCCCTATGAAGCTGGGAGTCTGTGTGTACTCACCAAAGTGAATCGCGGCGGCGGCACTGATCTGAGACCTCTAATTAGCTCCCTGCGCTCTCAAACTCATAATGACCCTCATTTGTCAGAGAATGTGCAGCTTGTGAGTGATACAGCGACAGAATGTGAGTTCAGGTGAAGCAGAAGGAGCAGGAGGAGGACTGCGACTCCCTGGGGGACATTTTGTCCGCTACACATGGAATTTACACTCCCCGGCCTGATGGGGGCGCTATACATAAAGGTTGACATTTCATTCAGACACGATATCTCAAACACAACAGGTCTGATTGGGGAATGATGATGGATTTTACTTCTGAGTTTTAATATTTGAAATTTTGACATTACACCAATTAGCCAGATGGGGGCACTGTAAATAAATATTCTGCCTATACATTACTCTCATTCACCAAATCTGGCTTTAAAAAGGTTTTAATTAAAATTCATGTTGATACGTGTTTAAATCAAAATGATTTTGCAGACACTACCGGCTGGAATTTGAAAACTCCTCAAACAAATATATGGTAGGTGATGAAATAAGTTTCAAAGATTAAAAAAAGTGCATCATTCTTAACCTTCAGCAATTACAGCTCCCTTGAGACTTTGGCAGCAGTGTTGTGGGTAATTTGAAAAACACAATCACAAACAGCAGTGATGCTATTTCTAATAAATATAGTGGATGGGCAGATTTTTAATTTTGTTTTAATTCTGGGGGAAGTGAAACTCCAGGAGTACAGCAGGGAGATGAGCAGGAAAATCAGAAGGGTTGGCATGGGATGCATATTTTATCATTTATCAGGATCAGATCATTTATATCATATATAATATATCATTTTCGCAGATTCACTCGCGGCAGAGAAACTGCAGAGAAAATAGACAAGACGCCAAAACTATCGCTGCAGATCGTGAGCTGGCCGCTAAGCTCCGCACCGCAGAACGCCCAGACCCAGACCCCCAAGGGCCCCAAAAGCCTCAGATTCACATTTGATTAATTGCACATTTGCCAAGGAATTTGAACAACTTAAGTACAATATCAACTAAGAATGGCATTGCAGTATTCGCTCATTTTGTGGCCCTGTCTCGTAGAGGGGTCCTGTGCTCACATGGTGGTGATTACCCAAATTACCACTGCCGGGGCCCAGCAGCCAGATTTTGCCCAGGGGAGACTAATCTAATCTGGCTATGATATGAGGTGGACTGCACTGAGAGTTTTACTGGGGTTGAATTTCTTGCTGGAGCTGATAGAGGTGTTGCCCTGGTAACTGCAATATCTTTATCGTACATATTTTGGTAATGATAGGACATTGTTTTGGGTTGTAGAGCCATTTATTGTTTTTATCGTTCGCCCTTCATAACATGAAGGTAAACTGTATTGTTACTTTAACTCTTACAGTCCAGAGATGTACAGTATGTACATTGAATTTAACCCCTAACCCTGTCAGGCACAAGTCTTTGCTCTGCCCATGAGTGATTAAGAACTTTCTAGCAACTACAAACTTATATATTTTAATTTCAGGGGTTGTTCGGGCTTTGTGGAAAACTTTGAATAAAACTTTTGAATTTTATAATTGTGGTGAGAATGTGACAGAGCTTTCTCTTCAGTGCAGAAACTCGGCTCTGTTTTTCTAAAGTGTGTCAGAGTCGGAGCCGTGATGATCTGGGATCTCTAATTAGCTCCCCTTAGTCTCAAACTCATAATGGGCATCATTTATCAAAAAAAAAAAATATCCAGAAGAATCGGCATATTTTCTAATGTATGCCGTGAAACAAAAACCCAAATCACTTCCAGCTTTGAATTATACAGCACTGGGCTGTTAAAAACCATGTGGGAGAGTAATACTTTGTTAAGGAAATATGTTTTAGTCTCTGTTGTTCAGACCATTTAAATGTTAGATATGTGGGTGTACAGTTTTTATCAGTAGCAATCATCCAATGAGAAGCTTCCTGGTATGAAACTGGGATGAAATTGAGGCGAATCACTAAACTGTTCTTTAAAATATCAGGTTAGTCCTTATTCTGGGGCCACAGTATCTTAACTCATGACTTAAAACTGTAGCCTCTGTTTTCATATTCAGTCCATGAATAACATTTTCACGATAAGATCAGACAGGATTTTCGGAGTTAGAAAGTTTCTGTAAAGCTGCCACTTGTCTTCATTTCCGGGGCCTATCAGGGCTCTTCATGCAGCCTCACTCGTTTGCCAAATCATGTTAGTCTCCACATCAGGGCCAAACAGGGCCAGGACCCAAAACCCACTGCAGATGTGACTACACTGCTGAGGTGGATAGCTTCAGATTAACAAACTGGGCTTTATATCTTGCTCCACAGACATTTTGGATTGACCCCCGCTCAGATAAGCCCCGCTCGGCCCCAATGTGGAAACATGGTGGCTGATTCGTTTATTGAGGGCAGTGAAGCGCAGAGCCGTAATTCACCAAAGGGTTTTATTGCCTATTCTGCTCAGAGTTTATGGGATATTTTCAATTAGTACGGTGGCTGCTGTAAACAGACCAGTTGCACTGTGTCTTGTCAGCTTTATGCATCACTGCCTTGTTACAATCAGACAAATACACTTTAAAGGCCCCGATACTGAGAGCTGCTGGTCCAGAACCAGCTGAGGAAGAAATAAACTTCCCTCCATTAACAACTGATGCTGACGAACTCTTAGAGGTCTGGTAATATTCTATTCTTTTCTTATTGTCGACAAATCCCATGAAAAGACCAAACGACAATGAATGAATCTACTAACAAGCTTCCAAAGCCTGATGTATCTTCTTCCTCTGAGCCACAGACCTCCATTGTTCTCCAAAAACTATTAAAAACTCATTAATGAGCCTCACTGTTGCACTGAGTGACATGTTCCTTCATCACCATGAACACACACACTGTAGTTTATTTGGACTCAGTTTCACATGCACCGTCCTGCTGCCTTAAATACTCACTAGAGCACCACATGTGGATTCATCCGCCGCTGAAAATAGTCCCCAACAAATGAACGATTTACTCCTCTTTGAGTAACGTTTGCTAAAAACTACAGTGCCCAGCATTGTTAGCAAATTACTAAGCCTTATTTTCTTTTCAATTAAACTATTTGTGACCTATTTGTAGTGAGTTTTAGGCTGCCCGTCCCCAGTTTGAATGAAGCTGGGCACCTCTCTCTCTCCCTCATTACCTGCCATCTCTCCACTGACTGTAATAAAGACACAAAAAAGATTTTTTTCTTCAGTAGGAACCAATGGGCTTGGGTAGGGAAGTTTAAAGGTTGTAAGAAACTGACTAAAATGTTGTTGGTTTCTTTTAATGAGCTACCATATTTGACCTTCAGAACCAACATCTACTGTATATAATCCATCACAAATCTTAAATGCAATTATTCATGTAAAATGTGTCTTCATTTTGAAATAGCCCTGAGAAGAAGAAAAGCTGAAATACACCCATATTTGAAGCTAGTAAGAAACGAAGTAAGAAATGTTTTGGTCTGGATCTGAGGTGGTTAAATTTGTTTTTTAGTTTTCGGTTTGTTTGTTTTTTATTTTAGTGTGTTTACTTTGTCTGATAAGACTGGCATCTCTTTGGTCCACGCCTCCAGACAAGGACAAGTCTACAAAGTCATGTTTACTTTGAAGAAAAACCCTGGTTTCATGGCTTTATATCTCCTTATGTAAATCATTGAATTGCAGATTTATTTGTCTTTTAGATGCACTAAAAAGATGTCTTTTAATGATTACTTTAACCAGAACTAGCTTTTCATTGTCCTTCCAACTCCTGCTACAGGCTTATTAAATTCTTCAGAACATTTTGCATTGAAGGTCATTTGTATGTATACCTTTTTATTGCATACATTTTCTTTTTCACACATTTTAAATGCTGTCGCCTACAATGTTGCATATACATTGAAATTCATGTAGTGACCATAAAATCAAGAAAAAACATTATTTGCCAGGTGACATGTAGTTTTGAGGGTTTATTTGAGACTTAATGCAGCATTAATGACAGTTTCTGTGTGTTCTTCATACTGATCAAGCATCAACATGCAGACAACAGCTTCTTCCTCTGAAGGAAGAAAATGAGCCCTTGATATCTCCAAGTATGCAGAGAGAGAAGAACCCAGACAGAAGAACAACAGTGGTATTACCCTTTAACCTCTCTGCTCCAGTGAGACAGCAGACTGAGACAAAACCTCAGCAAACCACTTCTCTTCATAAAATAAAAAAAATAAAAAAATGTCACCGTGTGCCACTTTCATAAAGACTGCTGAATGCATTGTCTCACAATCTCTCATCGATTATAGGAGGGTCATGATTTTTGAGTCACTGCACAGCACATTTGAACATTTATTGTCTGGAAGGAGATTTATTGTGCAGGAGCAGCACAGAAAAACAGTAGACAGGATGCAAAACATTCACCGGTTTACAACATTCATAGTAAAAAAAAAATGATGAGTCCCCCTCAGTGACAGCGCTAAATTTAAGTCTGAAACTGATACCCAGCACGAGCAGCGTATAAAACCGCCTTAACATGAGTTTAACAACAGTCCTGTCATGTGCAGCTGAGTGCTGCTGCTGCTGCAGAGAGACAGGGTGAAGTAACTGAGATGGATTTAATGAAGGAAATAAAACATAAAAAGCCCGCAGGTCAGAATTGTTTGCAGAATCGCCTGTTTGCACGCTGAATGTCCTGAAAACATCGCGCTGGTGTCATGGTGTTAAAAGCTCTGTTAGTAATGATGTCTCACAATTAATTGGCTGATGATGAGGCTAGTTATGATGTAATCTCTCTCACTCTCTCTCTCCTGCACACTGCCAGCCCCCTCCCTTCTCTATCTCCCTCTCTCTCTCTCTCCCGTATCCCCACCTCTTTCTCTGTCTTTCTCTCCTATCCTAACCAACATGGCCGCTAAGTCGGATGGAGCAGCGGTGTCTGTGGAAGATGACAACACGCCCAGGAGCCTCTCGGAGCCGGGGAACCCCGCCGCCCGGCCCCGCTGCAGCGCCACCGGCGGGAAACCCTACACCCTGCTGGACTGCTGCTGGGTGCTCTGCGCCCTGCTCGTCTTTTTCTCCGACGGCGCGACCGACCTGTGGCTGGCCGCCGACTACTACCTGAGAGGTGACTACTGGTGGTTCGGCTTGACGCTCGTCTTCGTCGTGGTGCCCTCCGCGGTCGTCCAGGTATTGAGTTTCAGGTGGTTCGTGTATGACTACTCGGATCTGAGCGGCGGGGACGGAGCAGCGGGCGGCAGCGGGACCGGCGCGGCGGCTGCAGGCGCGGCATGCGAAGCAGCCACGGCGGGCGACAGCACTTTAAGCACCAAGGACAGCGACCAGCGCGGTGGGAGCGCGGCGGCGGGGAACGCCGCGAATGCTACCCCGGTTTACACGTCCTCTGCCCCGCCTGCGACGGCAGGGAGAGTCGTGGCCCCCCGGAGGTGCTGCACCGTCTGCATGTGGGTCTTTCAAACCGTGCTTCACGTCCTGCAGCTGGGGCAAGTCTGGAGGTAGGACCGCTGGGGTGGTGTGGGGAACAAGAGGGGTGTGCGTGCGTGAACGCGTGTGTGCATACGTGCTGATGTGTGTTTTAATATGAGAGCGCGGTGCACATGTGAGCATTTTACTCCCAACAGGATAGTGTTGGAGATGTGCTCTGGAGATGTGTGTGTGTGTGTGTGTGTGTGTGCATTCTCGCTACGTGTGTGCGTGCGTCCATGCCCGTTCATTTGCTTGTGTGTGTGCGCTCATCCCCCGAAATTTTACCTTCCCTTCTCATCCACTGCTGACAGGAATGTGCAGAAATCGACCAGGAGAGAGTGAGATTCTTTTCCACAAAGCTGGATTTGTAGCATTCACTTTCACGCTTAATAGTAAAAATATTAATTACCATCAGCTGGTCTGGTCCTGGTTGTGACAGAATCTGGACGGCTGCATATGGTCACATGAGCTCCAACATACAGTCTCTTTCCCTGGCCCCTCTGTCTGTCATGGTCCTGACATGTTGAATTGGGAATATCACCAAAGCTCTGTGGTTCAGACCCTGCAGCTCTCCTCCTCTGGCTGCTTGTCATGTTAGTGATCCTGAAACTGAATCTTTTTTTTTCTTCCTCCACACTCAGTGTAGTTTTGGATGAGATCATCAGTGAGATTGATAAAATGTAAAATGAGGGGAAGCATGTGCAAAATCTTTAAAAGGAGCATTCCACCCACAACAACGTGTGCTTTGAACTGTGTTCCCTGTTAAATAGGTCCATGTGATTTGCTTTAATTAAAATTCCTTCAGAGTCATGTTCAATATGAAGGTTTCGCAACATCCCAAGTCTCTGGAAATGAATGATCTTTCCTACATTGTGAAACATAATTAATATCATGATACTTCAGGTTCACACATCATCGAGCTGTCGGCTCATCACAGATTAACAGTATAGGCATAATGAAAAACCACAGCCTATTTTAGTCAATCAGAATCACAGGAAAATGTCTCTAATTAGCAAATAACATGACAGAAATAAGAATTACAGCTTGAGGTCCAAAAATGTTCACTAACGTTTGCTGTAATCACAAGAATAAAGTATTACATGCAGCACCGGGGCTGTAGTCAAGTCCGCTTAAGTCAAGTCTGAGCAGTTTCGATTTTGAGTCCAAATGGGGGTCGAGGCCAAGTCAAGACAGAGACCAAATGTTCATAGTGAGAGTCAGCTGTGATATAAGTTCAGCCCTTGTGTGTTTGAAGTAGTGAAATAGTGTTTGTAACAGGAAACAATACATTTGCTTAAATGTTGCATTATTTGCTAAAGTCTTTATAACAGATCTGAATATAGAATATATGATTATATTGGAAATGAAATATATACTTGTACTGTACAAATATATTTTATACAAGTTGTACAATGTTACAAGCTACTAGTGTTGGAAAGGAACTAAGTACTTTTACTCAAGTACTGTATTTAAGTAGAAATTTGAGGTACCAGCTTATAAAATACAATGATTTGTTAAAGATTAAACCAGTGGTTCCCAACGTTTTTGGCTTGTGACCCCTCACAAAAAAGCAGTGTCTTCTTGGGGCCCTTTGTCACGTTTTTAGATGTCTCTGAGTTCCACCAAAGAGACGTCTCCCCTCTAAACTTCTCAGACGGTTTCATTTAAGCAACTGTTCAAGGCCCAAAGAGGCAAAACTCTCCAATATTTTGCAAAAAAACATGATAAATTTAGCTGATAATACTTCTGTACTTTTACTTAAGTAGGATTTTAAATGCAAGGCTGTTACTTCATGGTATTGGTACTTTTATTTAAGTTAAGGTAATCATGAAAGTATGATATCTTTCTATACATTTGTGCATAAAACTACAAGTCTAAAATAAGGATGTTTACATGGCAGAGATGCACTACAGAAGCTTTACCTGCACCTGTAATATTTAAGGATTCTGGTGAACCGACACCTGACTGACAGCAGAGCAGCCTGCAGTCTGCTACGGGAGCAGCCACTGATGCTAGGCAGGAAAGCCAAAAAAAAAAAAAAGACAAGAAAGACGCCAAAGACCCAGACCAGACTGGAGTAATGATGTACTGCTATACAAACAACAATGAAACATTATGTTGTGGCTTTCAAAAAACACACCAATAGTCAGAAAACAGTTTTATAATCTACGTTCTACCCTGCAGCGCCTGAGAGGAAAGTTGTGCAGTAATGAAAAAACTTTTTTATTGAATGTGATATTTTCCAGTCAGGCTGTCGGTTCAGCAGGAAGCTTTTTTTTTTTTTTTCCTGCTTGTTCTTGTCGTGTGGGAAGATGTTGGAGGAAGTCATGTGTTTCTGTGTTAGAAGTTATTTCAACTTTTAGGGAAACAGAACATGGTTTTAATCATCTGACAAAAATGTACAGGGCAAGCCGTCGGTGCCTTTTGAACTTGACTTTTTACTGTTTCAGCCTCCTTTCAAGAGGGAGGTTAAAGGTCAAACTCCGACGCTGGAGTGAGAAATGGATACTTGCCTTGCTCAAAGATGCTTCAACAACAAAGGCGGGATTGATCGGACAAAACTACTCCCTCAGAGAGAATTTAAATCAAATTCTCAGTTTTTCACAGAGCAGGGTGAGTAAATGAGTCGGCCACCCTGATGAAGAGTCCTTGAGCCCCTTTAACTACCCGCTCCAGGGCTGCAGATGACCTCTGATCTCTTTGCGAAGGTAGAAGAAGGCAGGAGAACACATTTTTAACATCAACTAATTCCGAAATAGAGCATGTGGGAATTCACACAAGTATAATTACATGCAGACTCAGTAATGATCTGCATTAATGAACAACAATAAGATGCTGAGAGCTGGAGAATGAGAATGAGTTGGTTTTATTTGGGATAGTTGCTGCCGGGAGAGTTGGTCGGTGCTCAGTGTGACTCGGATTTGATGAGCTGAGATTTATTCAGCGCGTGTGGAAACAGCTCATGAGTTTCACCAGCAGCTGAAAATTCCCATTTTCCCGCCCATGTGATTCAGATCTTCTAATCAATGTGAACAGCAAAAAAAAAAGAATTGTTTTCTCAATTCACGTCTGGACCACGTGATTTGCTCAACAAAAATCAAATCTTGCAGTAAGAAACCTACATGTGAAATGCATTTTAAGCATCTCACGTCAGTCACCTGAGAAAATGTGTCATCATTTTGCATCGCAGCAGCTCGGCAGGGGAGAAGATGCTAAGACTTTTTTTCTTTTTGCTAACGTTTTTTTGGCATTCAAATCACTAGATTAAGGAAACAATCCCTATTTTTGCTGACTTTTATCCGTTCCCTTCTTTGTCTTGCATCTCTCTGCCAGTCATTAAAGTATAATCCATGTAAATACTGACAGAGAAACAGAGAAGCTAGTGGTGATTACAGTCTGTCTGAATATTAATAATAATTCAACTTCCTGTCCAGATATTTCCCGCAGCTGTGTGAGCTTTGGTGTCAATCTCTCATTTTCCCATGATGTCCGACTATCGTGGTGAAAAAGAGAGACACAGACCGGTATCCACAGCCACGGGAGCAGGAGAGAGCCCACAATGCACTGCTGTACGAAGACAGGTTGAGCTTTGAATCAAGGTCGACCCACCTTTTCTCGACCGGAGACTCTCGCTCTGCTGTTGATATCGCTTTCTCCATCTACATTTAAAATCCACAGCTGAAAAGCAGCAAGGTCACATCTCTTTATCTGGGAGTTGTAGAAAATCTCTAACCGAAGCTGATGCAGATGAAACACTTCAGGAGAACGTGGGTGATTTTAGCACTTTATCACAAAGTAATCTTGATTCTGAGTGTCATAAACAGGAAGAGAATTAATTGATGTGATTGATTACAAATACCCTCAGCTATTACATACACCCAGCTAAAACGAATGCAGTCTAATACAACAGTTATGCAATAAATCCTCCCGTCATGAAGGTTATAAAGTTCAGTTTTTGTTGAAACAGTTTTAGAGAGCTGGTGATTCAACTGTATGATCATTTTGAAGGCTGCAGTTCAGTTTGTGATGCTGCTGAATTGTACTGGATTTTTTCCAATTCACAATCATTAGAAAAGGAACTGGGGCCTTTCTGTGTGGAGCGTGCATCTCCGGGTACTCCGGCTTCCTCCCACAATCCAAAGACATGCAGGTTAAGTTAGATGACAACTCTAAATTGCCCGTAGGTTTGACTGTGAGCCTGAATGGTTGTCTCTCTCTATGTGTCAGCCCTGTGATTGACTGGCGGCCTGTCCAGATCACGGCTGTGCGATATGACCAAAGTCTCATCTCCCGATATCAGTCATTTCATATCCAGATAACAACACGTCATGATAAAGCACATTTTCTGTAAATTCAATGAATCGTTTATATAAAATGACCACATGGAAAGGCCTGTTTCTTATTACATTTTGAATTATATACTTGACAAATAAAAGGTACTTACTCATATTTGATAATTTTTCTCCTTTTATTTAGAACATTTGTGCCACGGGCAAAAGCCTTGTGCAACGTCTGAGTCTGGGGTTTGTTTTGTGCACTCGACTGTATTTTAGTGGTTCTCATCTGTAGACTCTCTCCGTACTGTTTGACATGATTTTTGCGTATAGGTGGTTAAAGAGGTTAGTGGTGTTTGAATCTGTTGTGGGAACCGAGTCTGCGGCATGTTATCTGGTCCGTGTCTGACAACAGAGCTGAACAGACGTTCTTCTATCGTCACACGATATACTGTATATATTGTCATATCGCACAGCCCTAGTCCAGGGTGTACCCCGCCTCTTGTCCAATGTCAGCTGGGATCGGCTCCAGCCCACCGTGACCCTCTAAGGATAAGCAGTTATGGATAATGGTTGGATGGATCTTCAACATACAGAACATTCAGACATACAGAAAGCCTGGTAGGGAGAAAAAGAGAGAGAAAAAGCATGGACAGATGGACAGACAGGTGGACGGACCAACAAGGCATCAGCTTCAGTCCTGCCTGGAGTTCAGTGGTCGGCCAGCGTTGCAGTTTTTAGGACAATCCAATTGGTTCCCGTCTGTGCCAGACCAGATCAATCAATCCCAGAGAGAAGGAATTGAATTGGTTCCAGATGGTCACTCAGCTCAGGTGGTCTGACTGTTAGCCGTGTCCGTCCGGCCACGGCTAATAATCAGCCCGAGTGGCTAACTGGCAGCCTCAACGTAGCTCAATACGCTGAATCATTCAAATCTTTGTGTGTGTGTGTGTGTGTGTGTGTGTGTGTGTTCAAGGAGGGGTCGCTCTCCACTGTTCATTCATAAATGAAGTGACTCTCAGTGATTGCTCTTACTTTTCATTTTAATTTTGGGGCCTGTCACTCAGATTCTCTTTAAATGGTGGCTCCCCGGGGTAAGGAGCGATTGGCAGCCATGTTGGAAGAATGACAATAGAAGGAAAAATGTCAGCAGGTCCTCCTGTCACATCTTTTAGCTTTATAATACGTTGCCATCTATAGACTTTTCTATCACATAGACAAGGGCAGATCAAGTGTTTTGGAGGTCCAGGCCAAACACAGGCATGGGGTCCTCCTTATCATCGCTTCTTGTTCTTATCTGTCCCTGTTTGTCTTAACATCAGCCCCTTTCACAGAGCCCTGCACTGCTGAATCGATGTTCTACTGCAAAGGTTTCCATGATAAACTGAATCTCTCATTTCATCTGTGAGAAAAGACTCAGTTTAACAATATTCTTCTGATGCTCCAGTTTGTGTCAGTTCTTATTCATTTCTCATATATTTGTCTTTAAAATTGAGATCTTTGATTGACAGTTGGCAGACTCATACTAATTCTGAGCAGGTTTTGTATCTATAGTGTGTAGTGTGCAAAAATAGTATGGGTACAAAATTGGCTGTTGATGGACACTATAGTCTCACAAAAGAAATGTCGCTTGTGGGAAATGTATTGTGCTGCTCACAGCTGCAAAATAAAAAATAAAAATGTAACAAATTGTGGATGGTGGTGAGACAGCTCCTGTAAGATCTCAGACAACAAAAAATAATTACAAAATCTTTTAAAAACATTTTGTTTTCTCTTTGTAAAGTTTAAATGACAGTGGCATTTCAAAGTTGTAGTTTAACTGATGTCTTTCTGTGCGCATATTGCATCATTCACGTGCAAAATGGGAAAGTACTTGATTTCTTGTATGTAAACTGCAACACTGATACACAGTGACAGTACGCATACATACATATACATATTATTATTTGGTATAGAAATAGGACACTGTCTTCGTTTATTTTGTCAGACCAGGGTGTGTGCAGGATCAGACATGACATCATAATTAGGGGGAGGGGTCTCATTGGTAACACCTGGGGGCAGCAGGAGAGACTGTGGCTGAGTTTGTGTGATGTTGAAACAATAATCTCAAGGTGGTGATGTTTTGGACTTTGCAACAATTTTAAACTCTTCGATTTCTATTTTTTAAAAATCTTGTACTGCTAAACAAAACATGAACTGCCTGCGATGAAGAAAAGAGCGGGTCGGTCCAAAGTCAGGAGACATTACCAGACGCAGCAGCTGCAGCACACAGGAACAGACTCTTTGGGAACATTAGGTGGAAGGTAGGAATTTTTAATTTAAATGTTTAAATGCAGTCTTGACATATCACATTCAAGTCACAAAGGTAGGCTGCTGTTTTTGCAGAAAATGAATAGAAGTAAAACCTTGACAAATCTGTCAGGTTATTAAACAAAAAACATTTTGCATATCGTGTAAGTGTTGCACGTCACCCTGCTCTTTCTTCCATTTCTGCTGTGAGATAGAGAGAGAGTAGTAATTGTGGTGAGACTGGACAATGTATGACAATAGGTTGTCAGGTAAATATAACTTTTTTTTTTATCCTTGAGGTGCTTTTCTTTACTCTGGTTTTCTTGGTAAAGTCATTTGCTCTGACAGGGCTGGAGAGTTTTCTTTACGTTTCTCTGTGTTTTCTTTTGCCCTTAAGGTATGATCCTGCAGCATCCAACAGTCTGCAGGGAAATGAATGAATGAGAGATTCATGAAAGAAACACAGACTCACAGACAGACAGTGTGATAGACAGATGTAGGAACAAAATGTCCATTTTCAAAGCTGTTTCAGAAACGTTGGAGCTGCAATCCAATTTTAAATGTGACATGATCTTCAACCCAAATGAGTAACTCTGGATTCCTCCATCAGTCTAAAGAGAAATTGAAAAGATGGCCTCTAACTAACAACACTAACCCGAGAGTATTTTAGCTTTTGTTAAGGTGGAAAATCTAAATTCTGGCACCAAAGTAAAACAACATTCGTACCAAGATATCTGTAAAACAGATCCAAATAACTTCGCACAACCACAATCTTAACCTTTTTTTTGACATAATACACTAATTAATCGATTAATTGATAATGAAAATCATCGTTGGTTCTATAGTCCGTCCAAAACAGGATTTTTGAGGCCAATACTGATACTGATACCGATATTTGAGAGTTCAAAAAAATCTGCTAATGATATATCAGCCAGTTATTATTATTTATCTTTACACAACATAATATAAATAAACATTTTTAAGATGATAAGGTTCCCTAAAATTAGTTTTTTTAAACAACTGTGACCAAGAAATGTACTGGCCCGGACATTTCTCACTTCATTACCCTCTGGTTTGTCAAAACACATCTTTGGTATTTCTGTACATCAGTTTCTTGTCATTTATCGTCTGACATATACACCAATACCGATATATCTGCAATGGTGGCCGATCTATAGGTCGGGCTCTAGTTAGTTCCAGCCTAGTCTGTTTAGTCCAAGTAGTGTGAAAAATTGCCAAACAATTTGCTTTTGTTGTTAAGTTATGGTTATATTTAAAAATGGAAATATAATGGGAAGAAAGGGAAAAATGTTTGGTGGTCTTTACAGCGGATAACCTTATTTTGTTTGTTTAATGCTTTGAGCACCAAAAGTAAATCAGAGCTTCAAACATGAAAATGAAACCAGGCTTTACTGAACAGTGCAGCTGAGCTCTTTCTGGGCTCCTGTAATAACTGGTGGTTGTGGGGACAGTGTGCCCTGAATTCAGCCTGTCAGAGAGTGTGTACTGAGTGAGATCCTTTAGTTTTTATTATGTTACTGATGGTTTGGTTCAGGTAGAAAGTTAGAAATAGTTTGCTGATATTTGAAGTGGTGGAGCTTGTTGGGAGGAATAGATTGCTGGGTACTACATGCTGCCTTAGAAGGCGACTATAAAAGAAAAAACCCTCATAGGTATTTCTCATCAAGTTGTTTAGTTGAGGTTTGAATTGAGAGCATAACAGCAGTTTTCAATGTCAGTTTTTTATGTGATAAAGTTCATTCACAAGCATTTGTCAGATTTCTTTTTCTGAAATATTGTTGAAATTAGAAAAATCTTTCAACTTGAGCAAATACTGCAGGGAGCGGTTAAACTTTCATTCATTATTGGAATTACAGATTCCAGGAGGGAAAGAAAAGGTGTCACTTAACGTTGATTATGTGTGAGATTTGTTGGAGATTTCCAGCTGAACCGTTCAGTAAGTAAAACTGCTTCACAATAAAAGCCTTAAGCCATAATCACTTCACCTACCCGAGATACTTTTACTGTGAAGCAGCAGCAGGATGTGATTTAGACGCTCTGAAACGTGATGTACTGTATCTGTCTGAGGCTGACTAGCTCTGTGATTGGTTAGTCTTTGTAACTGTTAAACTACAAGCTGCTTTTTTGTTGTTTGCTTGTTTGAGTTGTAACTTCTCTCCCTCGTGGTGACCAGCAGCAGGTGGAGGAGCACACTGAATTTCAAAACACGTCTCTTTAAGAATTTAAAATCCTGGGACTGTGAACGCACATAGGTTTATGCAAAATTCAATAGAGTTATTGATTATGAATAAAAATATGCCTGGAGGGAGGTTTTGATGATCCACAGCCTTCTGCCTGCCTGTCTGTCTGTTCATATGTCTCTCTCTGTCTGCCTGTCTCACTATCTGTCTGTCTCCCTTCCAGTCTGTGTCTCTGACTGATGTTCTGTCTCTCTGTATGCTCTCCTGTCTGTCGGTCCGTCAGACTGTGCTGAATAATTCACTACAGCCCTTGAGGGAGCTGTCAATCACATTTCCAGTGTGTGTATGTGTGAAGGGATGTAGCATTTCTTGCTAGCTCCCTGTCATTCGATCTGTCTCTGTCACTTGCTCTCTCTCTCTCTCTCTCTGTTTACACTCTATGTCTCTCTGCTTCTGCTTTCAGTTGTTAACCTAAAATCTACACAGAGGCGGGGCAGAGGGTGGGCGGCATGGGAGGTGGGTGGGGTGGAGGGATGTTGCATTATAAAAGTTTGAAAAGTCTGACACGTGCTTCTCATCCACCCTTCAACATCCTCTGAGCGTGTTTGTGTGCTGTGTATGTAGGACAACACATGCAGTTTGCACACGCTCAGTTAGTGTGTGTGCTGCAGTGATGCATGTCATTAGCATGTGCCCTGCAGGTGGGCACACACACACACACACGTATTGAAGTGTGTGACTATGTATAGATAATGAATTCACAGACTGCACACATACCAACACACAGTGATGTGTACCAAAGCTCATGTATAATTTTTCAAATATATCACATCACTTCCAAAACCAAACCAAAACCCCATAAATTGACAGATTCTGACGTTCCAGCACTAAATTAAATATAGATTAAA
This sequence comes from Macquaria ambigua, assembly GCA_008360985.2. Lineage (NCBI taxonomy): Eukaryota > Metazoa > Chordata > Actinopteri > Centrarchiformes > Percichthyidae > Macquaria > Macquaria ambigua. The sequence continues at coordinate 75,082 of VMKM01001877.1, forward strand.
GTCCAAACAGCAGCCTACACACTAATTAATTAATTAATTGTGAAATAAATGGCCATTTTGACTATGTTGATTTTCATTTTATAATATATCATCAGGTATCTGTTTTGTAACATAATTCATGTGACACTTGAACCCCCTGAAACCGCAGGCAGCCCTGGTGAGACCAAACAGCCCGTTTCTGTGGTTGATTTTATCAAACAGAAACTAAAGACGTCAACTTGATAAAACATTAAGGCTGCAGCAGAAGCAGGGTAATTTCTTTTTTTATTTTTTTTATGTGGAATTGTGTGACAGAAAACAAATCGGCTGTTTTTACCAGTTAAGTCTGTAAAGCCGGATTGATAGCTGATTGTGCACTTCTGTGTTGTGCATTAAAAACATTCCTGAGAAAAGTATTTTGTTTTTCTAGCAGGGACCTTTTTTATTTTTATAAGAATCAGAAAACATTTTGAAGCAAAACACTGTACTGTCACATGATAGATAGATAGATAGATAGATAGATAGATAGATAGATAGATAGATAGATAGATAGATAGATAGATAGATAGATAGATAGATACAGGGTTCGTACAAAGTCTTGAAAGTTTGGAAAATGCTTAATTTTAACCCTTACGTTTTAGGAATATGCTTGAATTTGAAAATACTCCTTGAAAAATGCTTGATTTTCAACATAATCTGGTGTTTCACCATCGACACAATCACTCATGTAAACCAAAAACTTTTAATATTTGAAATGAAACGATCACGTCGTCATATTTGTTTGTTGTCTCTTGGAATTTATAGTAACAATTTAGGTGTGATGATGAAGGCTTCGAGAGTCTGGAAATTTTTGGTTTAGGTACCTCAAAAGTGCTTGAATTTTACTCTTAAAAAGCTGTAGGAACCCTGTAGATAGATACAAATCTAATCCACATAATCCTAACTCCTCATAACTGGTTCAACACAGTGTTCAGATAGATAAACATCCTCAGCAGAGTTTTCAGCCTCCTGAACAGTAAACCACCTCGCGGCTCGCTGCGAGCCTCAGAGCTGCAGTAATGACCCAGTTTCTCCTCAGGGATCAAGAAAGTTCATCTTGTCTTATAGCCCTTTGCTCCAAATTAACTGCTCTGTCAGAATATCTCCACTTTACCATTTGAATTAGATCATTATCAGCTGATGGATCGGGAAAAGCAGACTGTATTTTAACATTTCTGCTGGTGAATGGAGGGTTTTATGGTTTAAGTCAGTTAAAGGCAGACGGAGGGAAAGTAGCTGCCTCCCTCCTGAGGGCTCCTGTGTGCTTTTTCCACCACCGGTCTATTTGCTCTTGCATGTGCAGCTGCAAAACCTTAGCAATTACTGTGCATAACTGTGGCGTGAATCATCGCTGATGATTGCCGGTTGGTCTGTGTGACCATCAGTCGGCGGTCAGATACAAAAATATCATTATATTGTTTCATCTCTTTCTCAATCGCTTACAATTTGAGTGTCCATTTTAGGACATATGTCAGTTACAAAATTACAAAGCTTCAAGGGGCTTTAGAATATGTACAGCATACAACACCCTTTATCCTTAGACCTTAGATTCGGAGAAGGAAAAAATCCCCCCTAAAAAAACCCTTTAATGTGGAAAAAATTGAAGAAACCTCAGGAAGAGCAACAGAGGAGAGATCCCTCTCCCAGGATGGACAGACGTAATAGATGTTGTTTGTACAGAATAGACCAACACAGTAAAATTACAGTATGGACAATCACGATGACAAAATTATAGATGGATTGTAAACATATATGAAGGATAAATGTGAATATATATATATATATATATATATATATATATATATATGTAAGGTCTGTAATGAATAAAACCAATAGCATATTATCCCTAGATATCACCTCACGATTTATGTCCAATGTCAACGTCCTTTTATGTAGCAAGGTGGAAAATAAGGGTGTGGAGGTCGTCATGGCGGATGGGAGTGTAGACTGGAGCTTGTGTCCGGCCAAGACAACTGCAATTACTGTTTGCTTTTTTGTGTTTTTAATTGTAACCATGAACTTTCTCTAACCTTTACCATACTGTGGTTGCCATGCACAGATATTGTAGAAAGAACGTTAAAATATTTTCATTGAACATAATCTGGGGTTTTGCAGAATCGTCTAATATCAGTGTTCTTGATCAGTGTGCTCTGTCGCAGCTGTAACCACACCCAACAGTGATGTCACAAGATTAATTAACCTCATGTGCAGTGCTTGTATTGGCTGAACTGAACGTAGCTTGAACGTAGCGGCGGTTTGAACGGTGATTTGTGCACTTAGTGTTGTATTTACTGAAGTACCTTTTTAACGGTGATGCGTTCACTTACTCATGTACATACTGAAGTGCATTTGAACGATGATGCAACCGCTTAGTTTAGCAAAAAAGGTTAACAAACTACATAGTGACTACAAATCTTTGAACTGAACGTAGTGATTTGAATCAGCAAAGTGATTCGTGATTTTCACCTCTACTGTGAACTGTATTACGTCACACGAGTCGTAATTCCTACGGCCATTAGAGGGCTTTGTCACTTGAACGTAAACATATATTGTTATTGGGAATTTGCTAGAATGACGATAGTCATTTGAGTCGACCCTCTGGAGGGCTTCCTGCTGATTTTGTCCACAGGGCAAACTAAAGTGTCAGAGTGCGATGACAGCTCTGGTAACGATGTGAGTGCAGCAGTATGTGGCATATGGCAACCATCCTGTGCAATAAATAAACCAATGAAGTCAGTTAGTGAGTAATATCTTATTGGTCAATGGAAACTCTACTGGTAGTATCAGCTAAATGGCAGCGAAACACATGTCATCAGTGAGTTACTGATGCAGAAAGTTCAGTCGTGGCCCCATTTTCCTGTCTTCCCATGTCTGTTTTTGGTTTTGGGGTTTACCAGTTTTATGTTAGCCTCCGTCTTCTCCTCATGGGTTCAGTGTAGATGAACATGTATGTATGATGTATGGATGGACAGATGGAGGGATGGATATAGATAGATGGATATAGATATATTAGATATAGATAGTGTAATCTGGGACAGGACATGGACTGTCTGGGTGCACAGGGTTTGTTAGTTTATCTCTGTGTGCGCTTCAGTGGTGCATGTTATTAGCGTGTACCCTGCAGGTGTACACACACACACTCAGACACACAGATTTTTCTTTCTCTTTTGGTCTCCCTCTTCCTTTCGTTCATACAAACACATTCAGACATGTTCTCCTCGAGTGTGTGAACTTTATGTTCCAAGCCCAGAGGAGCAGTCGTATCGCTGTGGATTCTAGTTTTCTCTCTCTGAGCTCTCTGAACTTACACACTCTCTGATCTGTCTCTCTGGATTTTCCTTTGTACCACTGTGTGTGTATGTTTGTGTATGTGTGTGTGTGTGTGTGTGTGTGTGTGTGTGTGTGTGTGTGTGTGTGTGTGTGTGTGTTTGAGAGGAAAATCCTCAGAATATGAGGACCTTTTGTCTTTCCCCAGGGACCATTTTAGGGCCTGAGACTTAAATTCAGGGTTCCAGTTCAGGATTTCAGTTACAATTTTTGACGTTTTATCACAATTTCCATTTTGCTTCTCTTTGACTGCTCTGATCACAGCAGTTGTTCATTCTGTATCCAGTTCATGAAAGCCTTTACATTTGGTGCTCTCACAGTAACCGTTTCCTTCCAGGAAGTGATGCCTTTTGTTTTTTGGAACATATCCCGCCTTCAAATGGACGTCTTGAGTTTGTTTTTGACATCGGAAGTCGACTACACTTGGCAATCAAGTGATCAAACGTGAGAACACTGTTGCTATGCAACTAAAAACATGGAAGTCACAAGACTCCCCTGTATTCTTTTTTCAAAAATTGTGAATTTTTTTTCTTTTTTCTTGTTTTGAGTAACAAGTAGACGAGGAAGGTAACTTCCATGGTCCTGCTATTTTTCTTTGTAATCTTAATTTACTGCCTCCAGCTGCACCTCTTTCAGTGTTGATGCACTGAGTTACCATAACTACTTAAACCATAGAATTCATGTCAACATTCAAGTCATAAATACGGTTGGGAGACTGAGTTTTTGAACTTAGCGCTTCGGAACAAGCTAAAAACACGTTTACATATTATCACCTTACACAGTAATGTTGTTATGGCAGACATGTTAGCAAACAGTTGCCTATTTACACATCCAGCAGTTACGGAGCAACATTATCATTCATTGTTGTTCATTTGGAGTCGCGTTTCTGGCCACCTGTTGAATGTAAATCCAATATTCACTCTCCTTTTACCTCTGGTCTGGTCTCCACGTACTCCACGTATCTGCCTCTTTAGCTGCTAGATGTTCCGCTTTCTTCACCACCTAGTTGCTCATTTTCCTGTCTGTCGAGCAGGTAGTGTACAGTGGACGGCTATTTACCAGTTGTATAAACCAAAACAATGAGCTGAAAAAGGCTAAAAAACCTCCATAACCTAAAGACACTGCAGAGTTGGTGATAATTCTCTGTGGTCACTGCACGCAACACCTTTCACATCACACAGTCATTTGAGCCATTGTCAACATAACAAATATTGATTAGTGGAGATTTAATATATGTATGATCAGGGTTCATACAAAGTCTTGTAAGTTTGGAAAATGCTTAATTTTAACCGTTATGTTTTCAAGGTTAAGAATACGCTTGAATTCGAATATACTCCTTGAAAAATGCTTGATTTTCAACATAATCTAAAAGGAAAGTTCTTTTCTTGTGTTCACTCTTCATTCATAGCTAGATGAGTCCTCTGTTGATCCCTTACTCTGGAAGGTAGGAAGCATTAAATAATCCTGATCAATACATACAGTCAGAGTTAATAAGAGCTGGTAAAATAAGTGACAATATACATTGATTACTGTGGGTGTAAAGGAATTCTGTAAACTTTATTTTTCGCAATTGCATTTATAGTAACAATGTGGATGTGATGATAAAGGCTTCGAGAGTAATGAAATGTTTAGTTTAGGTACACTGAAAGTGCTTGAAAAGTGCTTGAACTTTACTCTTAAAAAGCTGTACGAACCCTGTATGTATTTTCAAACAATTTTCAAAACTGCTGTCAGGCACAGATTAGAAAAAGCAAAACAGAGAACCAAACTTCTTTTTAGAAAAAGTTGGCACCACAAGAAGAACTATACTGCCTTTTATTGCAGTCACCATCTAGTGGCCGTTAGAGGAACTGTGGCTTAACACACCTCAGCACTGGCTTGAAAACCCCGCCACGGTTGCTGCTAGTTCGCTATAATGCTAATAATTAGCATGAGCGCTGGTGGCCACCAAGGCTGGTGTATGATAAAAGAAAAGACAAACACCTACAGGAAGTCAAAATGCATCAAAAGGACATCACTGTTTGATTGATGGGTGCCGTCTGTGAAGTCCAGTGAGGAAACATCACAACAATAAGAGATACAGAAGGCAACACCGATAGAGACACAATTTAGATTAGATGTCCTGTGGCACACGCATAGATTCAGATACAACACAAACAGTGGCAGTTCATTTCATTGCTGCTAATTCACTGTCCGACGTAGACAGGTACCATCTCAACATCACAAGGAGACTCACAGCTGCAGCTCCAAATCACAGTTTGAATCATTCTCTTGCATTTTCTGGCTAATTGCACATCGCTCTTGGCCTGCTGTGTCCTTCTTTTTGTTTAACAGCGTAGTAGAAAAATACCAGAGTTCTGCAGCCTGTTAAGCCTAACCTGTGGAGCCCTGAACCGTCTATTAGACCGCATAAACTCACTTTCCCCTAATAAAAGATGAGAGGGAGCTGATGCAACACTACCAGCTAGATTCAACAGTCTTTTTGAACATGCAGCCTGAAATTCTGACTCAAGTGTTTGGCCCAGGGTCTTTGAGCATATTCCTAACAGTCTAGACAACCTCAAACACGTATAAAATGGTGATCTAATTTTGCATAACGACTGTGAAAGAGTTTAGGTGAAAGAAAACAATCTATCTGCTCCGAATCAATTCAGTCTCCTGAGGAATTGAACATGAAGTTGTATCTTGCTGTAGATGGAGTGTCCACAGAGATTTTTATTGTAGGTAACATGTTTGAATCTGAATAGTTTGTGACCACTTCAAGTGCAAAGTAGATGTAAAATATGATAATCTTTGCCAAAGATAGCCTGTACATGACCTTATATATTTAGCCAAGCTAGCGGCAAGGCTCTAAAAATGGCAATGTTGGTCAGTCGGTTGGTCAGTCCACCATTTTTTGTGCAGACTGAAATATCTCAACAACTTTTGGATGGATTGGCATGAAATTTGGTGCAGACATTCATTGTTCACAGAGGATAAATCCCACTGACTTTGGTGATCCCCTGACTTTTTATCTAGCGCTACCAGCAGGTCAAAGTTTTCAATTATCCAGTGAAATACTGTATCTTAACATCTACCAGGTAGATTGGCAAAATTCTTTTTGTTCTTTTTATCATACCTATTTAAAATCAATGAACAAATAAGGAAGGCTGGCAGCAACTCTGAAACATAAAACATTTAAAATATATTATAGCAATAATTGGAAAAGGTGCTAAAGGCAGCATACTGTACATAAACTGACTTTTCACAAGTACAGCCATTTCAGCCTGCAGTTGTGAACTGTACGTCGTCGTGTTTGTGTTGGTGATTTACACTTGCGTCTGATCAGACAACTCTCCTGTTTGTAGTGAGAAAGGCTCTGAAGGAACAAGCCTGATAAATCAATCACCAACCTACCGACAGTTCAAAGCCTCGGCTCTGATCTGCTGTTGTTTCCCTCCTCAACTCGCCGGGCCTCATCCTGCTCTGTTCGCCTCGAGCTCAACTATAAAGGAAATATATACTTTTAAGAGACGGGGAAATAATGATATAAGCTTATAGAGGAATACTGTATGCCACATTTTATTTATTGCACCTTCATTGTGTTTGAATTTGGATTCAAGATGGCCTCTTATTCTTCCCGCATTTCCTATCCAATCAAATAGAAAAGTAATAATGCTTACGAGTGTATTAAAAGAAAAATTAAGTTAAATTCTACACATCATCCAGAGTCTCTGAAGTAAATGTGATCAAGTGTGTAAAGTCTGTCAGCTCGCAGTCAAACAAGAACACAAGTTTCCTTACTTTAAGTAGTATCTTTTAAAAGTATCTTTATTTGACTTGTCAATTATTCAGAAGGTGGTGTGTCTTTTTCTAAATGTTGGGGCTTTTATTTTGGTATCAAGCTTCTAAACCCTCTTCAGAGGAAATTCTAGCCCCAGGTTTGACTTCTGAGCTGTTAAAGTTTTTGGGATATTTACCATGAACTTTTAAAGACTTTTGGCTTTATGGTTTTATGGATTAGGACTTATATTTATTTTACTTTCCAGCTCAGCTGACTTTTATTTTATGAATAACGGCATGAAGCAGTTTAACTGTGCATTCATAAGTTAGGCACCAAGGTCAACAAGACAGACTTCCTTTTATTTCCAACCAGATGCTTTGATGCTCATCAAACTCGCATTAAACAAAGCAGAGCATTCATTTTATAGCCAATGTTTGTCTAAGATCTTGCTATTACACCAACAAGGTTATCTTTTTGGTCCTGTTTGTCTGTTAGTTAGAAAGAAATCTCTAAAATTACTTAACACCTTTCACCTAAGTTTAAAATGTTTTGCCACAGGCCATGTGGCCATATATAAAACACCTTATGTTTTTGCCCAAATGTCATAAACTGTGACGTGTAGAAACTATTTTTCTAATCGGTCTAACACAAAAGGAAGCCAAAAACACCCCCCACACTGCTATCTTGTTCCTAGTTGAACGTGACAATGTTTCAACCACCAGTGGTCTTCCTCAAGTAAAGGTGAAGGTGATCTGGCGTTTAGAAATTGACAAAATATTGTCCAATGGTCACCGAGTATGGTTACCCAAAGTATTTAAATGGCACAATTTTAAAAAAACGACTCTTTGTTTTCATATTGTTTTCCTGTAACGATTTGCTAAATTATTGTAATTGACATAAATTGTTCTAATTCTTAAACAAATTTTTGCAAGTGCACCAACTATTGGTGACGTGTTTGCATAGGAACGTTGAATAATCTTACAGATATGGGATGTCATGCTACAGGAAAATGACACACCATCAGGCCTTGTCGCCCAACATCAGTGTTGAGACTCACTCGTGCTTTTGCAGCTGAATGGGAGCAAATCCCTGCAGCCAGGTTCCAAAATCTGGCGGAAAGCCTGAAACCAGAAGAGTGGAGCAGCAGATTAATGCCCATGGTTTTGGAATTAAATGATCAACTGTCACGTATGGGTGTTGTGTTCAGCTGTCAGCATACTTTGGCTACATATTGTACATTTTAAATGGCTATTTCTCAGCGGAAATAAGTCTGACCTGAATAAATTTTTGCTGTGATATTCCAAGACAAGATTTAAGTGTTGCACATCCAAAGATTAACAACATTTCTATCATTACAATAACAAGTGTCGAGGATTGTGCCGCCTCAGTGGAGGTTGATCCCTCTGCTTTCTAGTTTCTATCATTTTGGCTCTTAAACAACAAGTTCCGCCCTCCCCTCCTGTCAATCAAACGGCTGTAGATTGGAAATCCTGACATGCAGACAATAACATCAAATCTGACATTTTCATTCTCTCTTGTTTTCGCTCTCTGTCTCTACATGTCCATCTGTCTCTCTCTCTTTCACCTCTCCCTCCCTCTCAACTTTTCTCTTTGTTCCCTCGTGTTTTGTACTTTGCTGGGAGAGAGAGGGGGAGGGAGGGGGGGAGGGAGAGAGAGAGAGAGAGAGAGAGAGAGAGTCTGCAATTGACAAAATACTTCTGTCGATGTCCTCTTGAGAGAACGTCCGTGTGTGTGTGTGTGTGTGTGTGAGAGAGATTTCAGACATCCCTTCATTTAAAAGAGTGAGAGAAGTGAAAGAATGAGTGTGTGAATGTGTCGCTAATGAAGCCTTGTGTTAACGCTTTGTAGATGAGGGGGGATAAAAAGAGAAAATGCTCATAATCATCAGTGGGAAATGACTGTGCAAGAATGAAAAGGGTACAATAAAGTGTGAAAAAAGAAGTAAAAAGGCAGAAGGAAGAGAGAGCGGAGACTTGGACGTTTGATGTTTTTTTTTAAAGAAAAATCCCACAAAAACAATGTTTCATTACCAGAGCAGAGAGAGAGAGAGAAACAGAGGAGGTAAAGAAAGAGGAAGAACAGAGGGATTGAGAGAAAAGGCAAAGGAGTAATGAGAGGAGAAAGAAAGAAAGAAAGAAGAGAATATCCCTTAAGTGACAGTTTAACCTCTTTTCGACTCGTCCCGATGCATATTCATCTGTCTGTTTCTCTCTCGGGGGATTTAAGGGAGGATGGATGAGGTTAAAAAGAGGAGAGGTAGTGAATGAGAAGAAGAGATGGACATACAGACAGATGGACGGGTGGGTTAATGGCGGTGTTGTAGTGAAGTCACTTCGCTGAGAGTCCACGATGTCGAGTCTCAAATATCCAGCATTCATGTCGGTCCAGCTCCAGTATTTACAACAGTGTTTTGTTTTGCTTTAAATGTTCGCATTCACAAGTTATTCTCGCATTTTTACATGAAAACCTTAGTATGACATTAGCTGCATATGATCAGGTTTTTGGAGTATCCCAGTCTCCATTTCCTGGTTTCATAAACCTGGATAAGCTCTTATTCTGGTTTTGAGCAACACGATTACGGGCCGCTTTTAAAGCACTTTGAATTGCATTTGATTTGTTTTATAAATATATTTTGATTGATTGATTGATTCAGACTCGATTACTCTTTGCCCTGCTCCTCTGTAATTAAAGTCATCCTTTCAAATCGGCAAATTACAGGAGCTGGGGGGGCGCCTAAGCAATGTCCGTGCATTTGGCTGGAGACCGTCTCCTAGAAACTACCTTTCACATACAGTACTACAAATGTTTTCCCAATTATGTTGCAGTAGGAAAAACAGGCAGCATTTTTTGAAGTGAAGAAAACATTATTTTTACCGTACAAAGTTGTGGATGATATGTGTACAAAGCACAGGACACCAAAGTCTGTGGTTCAGGCAACAAAAGCACTTTGGTTGAGGTTTGGAAAGATCCTGGTTTCAGTTAAAAGTTAATAAACATGTTGTGTCTCATGCTCCAAGTCACTGCAGACTTTAACTGTATTAAACCAACACCATGATCTTTCCCCAACCTTAACCAAGTGCTGCGAGTGCCTAAAACATAAGCATGAAAAGCTGAATCATGCTTTACTTATGAGCGGATATTATATTACAAGAGGAAAACAAATAAGATGTGTTTCCCTTCAGCATCAACATATAGTGATTTGCCAGATAGCTTAGTCAAAAACATTTCCTAATTATGTTGATAGAAAACATAATCGGGGCGGCCTTACGTTTCCTCCAAAACGTATTTGCTGTTGCAAATTAGTTGTATATTTACATATTTTTTTAGGAGACAGGGTTGTTTGTCTACTGTCATCTATCAAATAAAGGCATAAAATAAAAATAATTTTGAGCTTTTTCTGTACACAAGGATATCCAGTGAGAAACCATGTGACCTTCATCGCTAGCAGACTCATCAAATCGGGTTAGCTCCCTGTAAAAGAGACCTGAGCTCCAACTTTGAGTTTGGGGGGGGGGGGGTCTCGGAAAACTGATAAATAAGCAATCACATTTCTAATTCTGCAATGAAGGATAATAGAAATACATCTAATCTAATTAAAATCTAATGTCTACACTCTGCCCTGCTCACTGCGCCTCACATCTCAGTCAGTAATGTGTGTAGCATGACTGATCTGGACATGTGCAGGGTGATTTTATGTCTCATGGCTCACGGGCTGCTTTCATGTGTTTTGTACGTATGTGTGTAATTATTGTGTGTGGATTTGGCGACTGGGTCGTGCAGCGCCGGCTACTGGAGCTCACCTCCTGCAGCCTCTCGCTCGTGAAGCTGAGTGTCCTCCCTCTGTCCGTCAGCATGCAGTTAAGACTTTACGGCTCTTCTCGATCACACACCTTATGTGAAGCAGGTTTCTTCTTTATGTCGGCCACAAAAACAAGATTTCAGAGTACAGTGGATGTAGGAAACAACTTGTAGAAACAGCCCCAGATTTCTCACTAAGTGGTGACTTTATTTAGTTTTTAAAATCTCTGTAATATTTAATATTAGAGCCGGCGATCTCTCTCTTTCCTCCTGAAGCTTTGACAGACGTATCTCCTCCAAAATCAGTCACCTGACCATGAAATGAGCTTACATTTGAACTTTAATTAAATACTGTATTTCTGCTATATCAGCTTCGTATGTAGGCTTAATTATATTAGTAATAGTAATTAGTTCTATCACCAGTGATTTAATTATTTACAGAGACGGTTACAAACTACACAGATTGCTCTTACTGCATGTTAATGCTGGTGTTTGCAAGGCAACAGTGTTTAATATGTGGAGCATAAAATCAGTTCTCTTGTACAAAGGCAGAGGACAGAATCGGCTGTAACGTGACGTTGCTACAGCTCATTTGATGAACTCGCAGGGTCTTGTGTTCGGGGGGTTTGTATTCGTTTTTTTTTCCTCCCATCGTTTGAGTTGACTCCGAGTTTTATAATGAGCCGGCACCATCAGGTTAACAGTCGTCACACAGAACTGAAGCTGATTATTGTCTCAACTCAGGCTGAGTAATTAGTCACTAAAACCAAAATGATGATCTACACTCTAAAATGAAAGGGCAAGTTTCACAAGGCAAAGAATATATTTTGTTGTCCTCTCTCCTTGTTTCCTCCTTTCCTTTCCTCTTCTCTCATCTCCTCTTGTCTCCTCTCCTCTCCTCTCCTCTCCTCTCCTCTCCCTTCTCCTTGTTTCCTCCTCTCCTCTCCTCTCGTCTCCTCTTGTATTCTCTCCTCTCCTTTCTCCTTGTTTCCTCCTCTCCTCTCATCTCCTCTCTTCTTCTCTTGTATCCTCTCCTCTCCTCTCCCTTCTCCTTGTTTCCTCCTCTCCTCTCCTCTCCTCTCTCGTATCCTTCTGCTCAGAGAGTTTGGATATTTCTTGCCCTTTTCTCTTCATTTCTCTTTTCTTTTTGTCATTTCTCTCCTCCCCTCTTGTCTCTCTTCAGGGACAAAAAAATAACAACAATGAGAAACAGGTTTGAGCTTCCTTGCTCTTCTCACCTCTCCTCCTCCCTCCTGTTGCATCAATATTTCATATCTGCTCTTTTTTTTATTTTATTTTGCTTGATTTGTTTTGGTCTTGTTGTTGTCGTGTCTCCTCTTGTTTTTTTAACTTCTGTCTGCAGGGATGTTCGCACAGAAACAAGGAAACTTGTTTGAGTAGGGAGCTTGTCCTGAGTGTGTGTGTGTGTGTGTGTGTGTGTGTGTGTACTTTACATGCAGTGGTCAGTCCATTATTTACACACACATACACAGAAAAAAAAGCCAATTACGTTAAAGTACACCTGAATGCATGCATACATGCCCACTGATCCATACAGTAATAGGGAATTCGGACTGACACACACACACACACACACACACACACACACACACACACACACTCAGGTTAATGTAAACCTGCTGACCTGTAACGTTGAGAGTCTCATAAATACAGACCACAAACACACAATCCCCGAAATCCAATTAGAACACAAACAGAGACCTGGTGCTTAATGAATTAAAGGCTCACTCCTTCATTCAAACTGCAAACAAACAAACAAACAAACAAACAAAACGGAGTCCGTCCTACAAACACCTCAGTGTGCAACAGCAAGAAGTTAAACTAAATACAGTGAATACAAAAAAAAACAATTAAATATAATCTGAAAAGGAAAAGAATAAGAACATTTAATAAGACAGAGAACAGAATATTATATCAACAACATGTTATCTGAAAAAGAAGATCTCTGCAAAGTGCTGCTAACAATTACAGCCAAAAACAGAGAGAATGATCAATAAAAACTGAAATAAAATGTGAAGCAACAAGTTAATTTTAAGAGTAATTTTCAGAGTTTAAATCTCTCCTTTTCCTTTGTGGGTTTGGAATGAAAATCAGACGTGCAGATTATCAACTGGAAGACACGACGCACTGAGTCTGTTAATGATGTACAGAATGAACAAACACTAAATGCATTTTCATGAGTCACTGTATTACTTACTAGGCTGCGACCAATGAGTGTTTTCAGCATTGATTAATCTATAAGTAATTTTTAATTTCCAAGATTGATAGAAAAGACTTTAGAGCCCAAGATGACTTCTTCAAATTGCTTGTTTCATCTGAGAAACAGCCCAAAACCCAAAGATGTTCAATTTACAAAGATATAAAACACATTTTCTGTCGATAGACTTATAAATTATTATTTATAGCATATATTACATTACTTACCCTGCAGCTGAAGCAGCCGTAGCCCCAACATGTAGTTACATGTTGGAGGACGTCAGCTACTGTGCAGCTACAGGGGCTACTTGTGTCTGCTCCCTAGCTACGCTGTAACAACGTGATCTCACTCCCTACGCTTCAAACTGTGGCGCTGTAGGTACCCTTCTAGCGTATTGTTTTGATAGTATTAAGAGCGAGAAAAGTCCACATAGGCAGGTGGTCAGGGTGGTTGGATGGGTCAAACTCAGGGCTTTCACCCAGGAGACTGCTGTTTGATTTTAAATTAGCCTACGTACGTAACTTAACTTACATAACTAACATATTTATTTTAACCCAAACCATGATCTTTTCCTAAACCTAACCAAGTAGTTTTGGTGCTTAAACCTAACCTAACCGGACGTTGCATATTTATTATCGATAACTTGACCACGGAGCCCTGCACATGCAAAACTGATGCTAGAGGGATACGTATAGCATCACAGGTCCAAGCTGCCGTATTTGACGAGATGGGAGTGAGAACATGTTGGCTGTAACCCCTTTATGCACAACTATAAACCCAGCTTAACACACACCAGCCACACATGGTTCGACGCTGCACACATGACACCTATAGTGTTGCATCATGTGACACGCCGTGAAGACAGACGTTCATGTAAAGGTATAGTAGCCAGGCATGCCAACCCGGTATTTCTGCTAATGTTGCTGCTTTTCTGGAGCGTCAACGTGCATCAGATCTTTAAAATATGTAATAATAATGAAAACAGAAGGAGTGGGTGTTCGTCGTACACCAACATTGTGTTCTGCTTTTGGAAGAAACTGTAGGTACTTGTGTCAGATAGTCTGCTGAAATGGACAAAATAGTGTACAACAAAATGTATCTTAATTTGGCTGCACCAAAACTTTACCAAGAGCGAGCAGATTTGCATTTTCCTTTAATAACTCTTTTTTTTTCAATTTCTTAAAAACATGGACATTTGCATTTTCTGACATCCTTTGTCATAAAACTTCATTACACTTTCTGCCTCATAATCAAAGTGTCACTGAATGTCCCCGACCATGTAACACCTGCTGCTTTCATGAGTTGAATGTGTCACATCCTTTAAAGGAGAGCATCCAAGATGGGAGGCATTAAGCAAAGTTTCTTTTATTTCGTCACTGCAGTAGCTGTTGGTATAAGTGAACCCCGCTGGGAGGGCACGCTGAAAGGGAAACAAAGGTCTCTACAATTTCCTCTTATTTTCCCACTGCTCTGTTCTCCTTTTTAAATACACTCCTTACAATAAAACTGGTGCTGACTGTACAGCCGGCAGGGAGTCCGGCCTGACTGCGTCCTCCTGTGGGCAGAGCAATTAAGATAGGAGGCGAGGGATGACGGTGAGGATGAGGAGGTGAGAGAGACAGATGAAGGGAAGAGAGGGAGACAGAGAGAAGTGGAAATGGGGAAATAATTAAGATAGGGAGTGAAGTATGGATGGGAGACGAGGAGAACAGGAAGAAAAAGGAGAACGTGAAAAGATGGGAGAGTAAGGACAGGAGGGTGAGAAAGGCGGACAGATAAAGAGACGATTGGAGCAGAAACAATAAAATGTCCCAATTTCCCATAATCCCTTGCAGTTGTGAGTAAGTGCTCACAGAGTGATACGAGCCAGTAAGACTTTGGTCTGTGCGCTGCAGGTCACGATGTTCCCATTTCTTCTTTTTCCTGTGTTCACTCAGAGCAGAGATAACAGAGCAGCAGGCAGCCTGAGCCTGCAGCCTGTAACTGAGGGCGACAGCAGCCCAGAGGTCAAGGTCATTTAGGTTCAAATCCTCAGAGCGGCGCTGGGAAGAAGAATGAGTAACTCTGGGTTGCTGCCTCGGAGAAAGACAATTAAAGTGATGTTGAACTTTGGGTTGTGCAGCTTCGTGGACGTGAGATCAGTCCAGATATTGTCAGTCGTCTTTATCAGTCGCTCCTACGCAACATTAGTGAGAAATACTCTCATTGTGCAGGGAAACTCTTAACGTCGTACTCTCTCTACTTGAATATGAGGAGAAAAAACATTTAAAAAAATGTGTCCTATAATTATTTTTGGTAAAGTTAAGTGACTGGAATCAGCAGGAAACGACTCCTTACAGATGCAGAGGAAAATAGGCAGAAAGAACAGGACATTTTTCTTTTATAAATCTCATTTATATATTTGCTAAAGGTATGATTTTAATATCCCTCAGAGAGAAATTACTCATAGAGACAATAGCCAGCCTGTAGGAGCTGCACTATGCAGTTTTTCACGTTGGAAGCTCAAATGGCGGAGAGCTGAAGCCTAATCTTTTAAACTGTAAGGGATTAAATTCCTCATAAAAGTTTTTTGTTTTATTAAGACATAACCTTACAACCTTACAAAAAATCAGTTTCAGGTCCTTTTACTCCTGAAATAGAAGTGAGAAAAATGAGGAGTTGTACTGTAGCACAACCTCAGTGCTAACAAAGTAACATGCTAAACTGACAAAACCTCAAGGTCCATTTAGTTTATGTTTTGGAGCTTTCGACCATATCACATAATCTTCCTTAGCAGATGCAGTTTGCCCAGTTGTCATGGAAATGTAGATGTTTAAATGTCCAGTGTTTGAGCACTTTTCTGGGCTTCTCATCCATGTTGGCTTAAAGTTGAGTTTCAAGAATGAACTTTGAAAGTGTTTCGTGCTAAATGTTAGCATGTTAACATGCTAAAGGCCAACACAGTGGCTCAAGAGGCGCGAGCCAGGGGTTGTGGGTCTACAGACGATAAAACCATGTGATTTAGGTAACAACGTTTCCTCTGTTTCCACCCTCAGAACAAACTTTACATCCGTTACCCTGCTAGTTGGATCTAAGAATAGCAGAGTTATCTTTTTATTTTTCAGCCATCCAATAATGTTGTTTGTCCTTTGTGTAATTAACATTACGGCCTCACGGGGGCGCTAGTGTGGATATTAGTCTTGATTCATACACACAGAGGGATGGTTGCCGTTAGCGACATCACAGTATTCCCATTGGAGCTCTCTCCACCGTGGGCTGTTTGCTGTTTAAGCACTTTTACATCTCTGACACACACATACACACACACACATTGCTTTTCTTACACAGCACATGCACACCTGTCCTGACAGCACACACATCTATATCACTCATTTATAAGACGTCAAAAGTTCCCGTCACACACTCTGCTCTTTCTTTTTTATTATCTCTCCCGCAGCAACTTCACACTTTCTCTCTGTGTGTGTTTTTTTGTCTTTATGAGTCTCTTTCCATCCATTTGTCTCACTTATCCTCCCTCCTCTGTAATTACTACCCTCCCGAGTTCACACACTCGTTCTGTATCAGTCAGTGGATGAATAAATGCACCAACACTGCTGTGGGTTCGATTTCCGGTCTCCTGTGGCCTTTAACTTAAAATAGTGAAACCAAGCTTGAATGTAAACTCTGCCATGTGTTGCTCCAAGCTTGAGAGGAACAATGACGAAAAACATCCCAAAATCAAAACCATCAGTGCTCTAGAAATTTAGCTCTGTAGCATTTCGGACTTTTTGTAGGACTTTAAAAAATATAAATTAAGATAAAACTTAAGTTTGTCGAGCCTCATTGAGTTTTTATCGAGTGTTAAGTTCTCACACATGTTGCTCCATCTGCAGTTTTTTAAAATTCAAATCACCTCAACAGTTTAAAGTTTAAATTGTTTAATAGTTTCAAACAGGTGTTAAAGCATGGTGCATTACAATAAGACGAGAGTTAATCCAAGTTTACAATGAATCCTAGCCCATTTTACAGTCATACTGAGAATTAATGTGAGGCTCTAAATCACTTTTATAAGTTGGCGTTTGTGGGAATTCTTCTTTTATTCTTTTCATTCTTTGGTGCAGATTTATGGAGCTCCAGTGAAACTCATAATATTAAATCTGAAATCACCACTGAGACGATGTGTAACTAAAACTCTCCACTGAAACCAGTAAGAAGAAGACACAGATTGTATAAAACTCCAAGTTTTGGCCGAGGCTGAAGTTTGTGTATTAAAACAACATCACACCAAACAGAAATTAAGATTCATTTTTTTCTGATTTAAATGTTCTAAATGATATTAAACTATCAGGGAAAAAACTCCTCTCTGAAACACCTAAATAGTTTTTTTTCTGACAGCAAAACACCAAAACATTTCATTCTCCTGTGCCACCAAAACTCTCAATATAACGCAACATTAAAACATTTTGAAACCATAAAACTAACAGAAGATGATGCGATTCTTTCACAAAATCTTTGTTTGTTTTTATTGGCTTCGATGGCGAGTTTTGGTCCCACAGCAGATTTTAAAAGACAAAAAACATCTTGAAACACCAAATCTCTCCACATCTAAGACCACATCAAACGTCTTTTAGTTCCTGATTTAGTTCCTGGGACTATTTGGTCAAAGAAAAGTCCATATGATGATATGATGTGAGCAGAGTGACTTTTCTCTTTGGATGGAAGCCCTGAGAGGAACCCGGGGAAACCCCTTTGATTCTGACCTGAGGCTTTATTAAAGCCAGTATTGTCATGTTCGCCCATCTTCCCCCTGCAGAAACACGACCTGACATTTACATCTCCCTCATCAAACCCGGCCGTCTGCTCGCTGATGAGAGGAAGAGAGAGAGAGAGAGGACAAGATGATGAAGATGAAGAATAAAATAAGAGAGAGAAAGCCAGAGAAAGGAGAACGATTGAGAGAAAGAGAGACACATGGGAGGGGAGGGGAGGAAAAAAGAGAGATTGAGAAAGAGATACATCGAGAATACAAAGCAGGAGATCAAACAGGAAGATGAATAAAAAGACAGCGAGGAGCGAGACGGGAAACGAGCGTACGTGATTCACAGAATGACATAAAAAGAGGAAGTGAAGAGATAGACGAGTGGAAAGAGATGAAGTGAGGAAAAAGAAATAGAGCAGGAGGATGAACTATAAAAAAAAGACGAGAGATGAGAGTGTACAGAAGTGTGTGTGTGGAAGGGAGAATATAAAAAAGATAGAGAGGTAAATAAAAGATATGGTCGATAGTAGAGTGATAGAGGGAGTGTGTGTCTATACTGTATATGAGCATGTGCCTATGTAGGCTACTATAACATGAACTGTGTGTGAGTGACATTTTCAGTGAGGATGTGACTCCTGGCTACAGATACTCTACTGTCAGCAGTATCACACACACACACACACACACACACACACACACACACACACACACACACACACCACTCCCTAAAGGAATAACAGTGGTGGTACAGCTGCATCTGTTGTGTTGGATCATATGCAAATATTTTATTGCAAATACCTAATTGAAAAAAAAATAAATAAATACAATCCTATAAAATCCATTTCAAGGCAGCGTTTTTTAATCAGAAACTGAAGGTGAGCGAGTGTGGACTGTGATGGATCGTCTCTCTGCAGCAGGTTTGAAGTCTCTGCAAGCTGATTTTGGTAGAAATTATCTGAAACTAAAGGGAGCCGAAAGGAGGGAAATCAATCTAAAAACTGATGGGTATGATTTGGAAAATGGCCGACAGTGACATAAAGTGCAGGTGATTTGTACTTAAAGCCATTATTTTTTATATTAAGAATTGATCAAATGACTGTGTGTAATGTGAAAGGTGTCATTTGTAGTGACAAACCTACAGAGAATTATCACCCGACTCCACAGTTCCCCTCAGCTCTACGCAGCCTTTTAATCTTTTTTTTCTTTTTATTGCATCGTTGCTTTAGTCTTCAGTTCCAGCAGCAGCAGGCAGCTTTATTCAGCTAAAAAAAAGCTCCCAAAAATCCACTGGACTCCACCTGCCCAGCACCAAACAGCAGACAAAGTTAGCTGCTAGCCGGTGAAGGAAGTGGAGCATTTAGCAGCTAAAGAGCTAAAGATATTTTTACAGAGTACGGGAGGTGTCATGGGGGAAAGAAAATTATAATAGTAGTTAGTGCTCTCGGTTTGGAATAACTTATCACCTTCATGCCATTAGTCTCGCCTAGTGTGTACCCGTCATACTCTCACTATATGGGTTGCTTGGATTTAATGTACTTTTTATTTTGATCTTGGAGATATGTGGATATACTTCTGGCTACAGAAACAAAAGTCTCACTCAAAGAGAAACGCTCTGAGTTCTCGCGAGAGGTGAGTTGTTGCAGGAAGACAACGGTGTTTCTGGATCTTACTCTTTAACAAAAAGGTCTGTCTCTGCAGGGATCCTCTCCATAATGTTGTCAGACACTTAGAACAACAATCTGAGCCAGAGTCAGTGGCAAAAACAAGCACTTTTACGTACTTTTCACAGGCACAGTTGCCCGCAAAGATTACGTTGCAGCCGTTGCAGCCCGTTCGCGGCTGCTGGCTGAGGCGATCTACTGGACCAATTCCAAAACTGGGCAGGTAGTGTACATTGGGTTTATCAGAGGTGTCTTGCTGCTGTTGGAAACGAGGTTGATGAGAGTGCCGGTGCTGAACTATACAGTAAATGTGCCATAAAACCAAAACATTGAGCTAAAAGGGGCTAAAAAGATCCATAGAGCTGCAGAGTTTGTGATGATTCTCTGTGGTTTCTTTGCTACAAGAGATCTTGACATTAAACCAACATTATGTAAGAATTGGTATTTTTTGCGACTTGGCGCCTCCTACAGTTTTCAAAGTGTTGTTCACCCTCATGAACAGCTGTACACGTGCATTTGTTGACCAGCTGGATTTGGATTTGGTGGGCTGACTTGGCTTATGATCAAAAACTAGCGATTTGACAGCTTTGCTAACAGCCAAACATCAAGCAAGTGTAACAACACAAGACACACCAAGCCAACTAATATGACTCACTAGTCCAACAGCAAGAAGCTCGTCGCCTGTCCTGCAGCCTTTTATTTTACGAAGCTCTCGCCAACGACTAAAAGCCAGATTTACTCTTGCTCGGTCACTCTCTTTTTCTCTTCGTCAGCGTCCTCTTCGGCCTCTTCGCCTCTGCCATGATGTTCGTACTGAGAATACCGAGATAGACCCACGTGTGACGTAGTGCCGTAAAGCCTTACACACTTCTCACGGGAGATCGTACCCGCTCGACCCAAGTTACACAGTGCAAGAACAGGTGTTCGGGGCGCGAGGTGCCATTCTCCCTGTTTCAAGTCAGTGTGCCATCACAGTGATTTTGAAGCTGTTATTTTAAGGTAAAATAGTAGCACGATGTTGCTTTAAATGTAGTCATTTGATTCATTGCTAAAATAAAAAGTATTGATTGTTGGAGTTATGAACCAGTGCGTTATTTTCTGTAATATCAACATTATTCTGTGTCACCACTTTATAAACACATTTATTCAGATTCAACTGTAGCTTTAGCTCCTCACACACCAACCCGCCCATCAAACTGTCAGTCATCACAAAGAAATGCAACCCACTTCACTGTGTTAGAGACGTCTGCAGAGAACTCTGAACAAACAGGACGCCTCAGATATACAAATGCACACGCACACACACACGCACACACACACACGCACACACACACACACACACACACACAGGGAGTTGAGTCATAGGAGGGGAGGAGTGACTGTCAGAAAGATGGATGGATGAAACAATGAAAATCAATGAAGTGTGTGTGTGTGTGTGTGTGTGTGTGCGCGCACACAAGAGAGACATGTTACATCCATACAAGTGAGTATGACAGATGAAGAATTGCAAAGTGAGGCAGTGTAAGTGTAAACGTGTGTGTGTGTGTGTGTGAGAGAGAGAGAGAGAGAGCCTGAAATTTGGTGGGTGTGTTTTGTCTTAACAAGTTTTTCTTTTTAATTACCTGCATTTGACCACAGTTTGTTTCCCGGGAACACAGCCAGAAAACACACACACACTCACAGAGGAATTACATGTTTGATGTTTTGATGTTGCCGCAGTGTGGATTTCCTCTGATTTAAGCTGATAAAAGCCATTTGCATTCATTTATTTACCTCAGAGTTCGTTCCACTCGATCCATCTTCTTTCATGTCTTCCAGCAGGTTACCGTCTGTGAAACTTGTGGTGTATTTTATCAGTTTATCCTCGTGATCTTTCCCTCTGTTTGCATCATCCTGCTCGTAGCTCGAAGGTGTCAGTCTTTCTCCCCCGGGCTCTGTGGGGTGCTGTCAGCCAGGTGAAAGTCAAACCGCACATAAACACCGAGCGGGACCTGATAACCGAGGCGGCACGTGTCTGTTTGTTTTCTAAAAAGCCGAGCAACGAGAGGAAGTGGCTCGTGATGTGAGGATGAAGGCTCAAAAACGTCGTCCACAGCTGAACTTTTCATGGTCATCGGCTGTCCGAAGATAAATTTGAGATTTCGGCGAGTCTTCCGTCATGATTGCTCCCAGCTAGAATTACCTCCAGACTTCACAGGATTTAGGAATTCACGTTTGTAGTGTGGAGGCAATAAACCCCATAAGCAGAGATCCCTGTGTATGTAAAGAACTAGAATTAAAGTACTCAAGTACTAAAGTAGAGTACTCCACTCTAACTTTCCGGGTTCTGTTCCAAAAGTAAGAAAACCTCCTTCAAAACCACATTGATGTTTAAAATAACACAAATTACCAAAACTACAGTCCTGGTAAATGACCTTACTCAGCAGTATGTCATGATGTTCACTCCTACTAGTACTATCGTTGTTTATTCAATATTTTTGTGTTTAGTGGCCTTCAACAAACACTATTTCCAACAAGAACAAGAGCTTTGCAAGGTTCACTGAGGCCCTCAATTGCCCTGAATTTGGGGGTTTGCATTCGGCAATTTCTGCAACTTTCCAACAACAGGAACTCGACAATCACGTCCACTTGACGCAGTGATTGGCCAGATGTGTGAAGGTGAACTCTGTTTTTTCATTCTTTACACAACTACCTCTGTCACTTTTCATGTGTACAACAGAGTGCAAACACTGTGAATGCCTTCCAGGAAAAAGTGTCCAGAATTGTGCACCATATTTAAATAAATGTCACTTCTCGTCCCTCTCTGTGACGGCAGCTTTTCCACCTCGCCCTCCAGTGTGGTCATTATGAACAGCCATAAACACTTTTGCTTTCCCACATGGTCGAACACCAAGTCATTCAAACTACTTTGCTTGAAGCATACCTCCGCCTTTTAAAAGTTACAAGATCATATTTATTTGGATTTATATGAGCAGTGTGTCACAGAAACTAGGACAGCGGCTGGACTTCAGCTCTCCGTTTAAATGAATGAGGAGGCTGCATGTCTTCACTCTGAGCTAATGTTGGTCTGAAAGAAGCCTAACTAACAGAAACTATTTTAATTCATTGCTGCAAATGGGCATGAAGTGTACTTTCCAGGTTTTGCTTTAGCTGGAGTTCAGTCTGGATTTTACTCTGCAGGCACGAACTTTAGCAAAAGAAAGAGTTTGGTTCATTAATCTTTTTTGATAAAATCAGACCCACTTCTTTTCTCAGGGTTTTTTGATCATTTATCTTTGCATTCAGAGCTTTAAATCGGTCTCTTATACAACAGGTCGATGAATTATTTTGAGTTTTGGGGCTTTTTTTTTTGTAAACCAATGTAAAACGGATTTCCTGTAAGTTAATTTCAGCATCTCTTTCTCTCTCCCCCTTTTTAGTCATCCTCTCTCTCTCTCTCTCTCTGATTACTTATTGTGTTTATTCAAACAGGAAAACACACACACACACACACACACACACACAGTTACACATTCACATAAACACATCTTGCATGCACACAGTCTCATCCTGGTCTATTCATGGTGTGTATTGCTCATTAGCGTCATTCAGAGTTATTATAATGATATGAATGGACTGGCAGCTGCTGCAGCGATAAGGACTCTTTTCGGCTCATTCACTCACCCATGAGTGTGTGTTTGTGTGCATGTGTGTGTTTGTGTGTGTGCATTTTTTGTGTTTGTGTGTGTGATCAAGGGAGGATGGATGAGTTTGGGGGAATTTTTTTTTTTTTGCACAAGTGGGAGGATGGAGAAGAAAAAGAAGAGAGAAAAAAGGTGAGGAAATGTGTGTGAACATGCAAAGTCATATCCAGGGTGTGTGCGTGTGTGTGTGTGTGTGTGTGTGTGTGTGTGTCTGTGTGTATGAGAGAGAGAGAGAGAGTTTGTGTAAAAAGAGAGGGAGAAAAGTTAGAGCGAGAACAATGCAGACAGTGTTCATGCATATGGTTCGTTATCACTCGTTCTCTCGCATTCCTCTGCATCTGCCGCCTGCCTTTTTTTTTTCCCACTGAGTCGTCTTCTCATTTCGTTTTCTTCACCCATTTCTCCACACGATCCTTCCCGTTCATTTCGCCTCTCAAATTAGAAAATCCCCCCTCCTCCTCCACCACCACCTCCTTCTCCTCCTCCTCGCTCCACTCCTTCCTTCAGACACGTGGCCCATTTCCCATCTCCCTCCCTCTGTTCCCTCCCTCTCTTCCGTCGTGCCGCCATCCATCATTTTATCTCTCCTTGTAAAAACCTCTGAATCTGTACGGAGAGAGAGCGTTTTACCTCCAGCTGTGATCTGGCCAGATTTCAGCTGCAGCACAGACAGCCTCGTGGTTGTGAAGAAGCTGCAGCGTGGAAACTTTAATCAGAAAGTGAACGGCTGAACACGAACACGATGAAAATGCACATGATGTCTGAGCTCTTCTTCTTTGGTCTTCACACCAGTTAAAACATTCTATTTTTTTTTTTTTTACAACTAAACTCTTATTTTTGTAGTTCTGGCAATAATATCTATCGGTTATGATAAAACTGTACTCATCAGAATAATAGCTGAGATCTGGGAACATGGCAACATCACTGCAACAGAGTCCTACTGGGCTAGAAATACAGAATATAGGTTGTATTTCTTTATTTTTATTTATTTGGAGGAAAAACTCCACCTCCTCCTCGCTCAACGCTCTGTGCCACATTTCTCATCTCCCCTCCCAAAACTTATTTGGTTCACTGTAATACTTTGGCTAACCAAACTTATTTAGATAAATGTAGTGGAGTAAAAAGTAAAATATTTGTCTCTCAAAGGTAGTGGACTAGAAATAGCATAAAACTGAAATACTCAAGGGAAGTACAAGTACCTCAAAACTGCACCTGAGTAAATTAGTTACATTCCACCACTAATCAGGTCCATCTCAGTCTTAAGTTCTCTCTGCACAATTTACAGGTCTTGTTGTCCTCATCTCTCCATTCACCAAGTCATCCAGATTTAGCGTTTGGCATTTTCCTCAATTTCTTTTCCCTTTCTGTGCGAGTTTCAGCATAAAACTTTTCTGTTTTGGTACAGGTACCTGCAAAAAATGTGTGTTCTTTCAGGTTTTATAAGGTTGCCTATAGCAGCACAACTTTAATCATAGTCTACCTGTCGTCCAGTGTCGCCATGTCAAGACTAAAAATCTGTGTATGTTGGCGGAAATAGTCCGTGGGCTGTCCAGTCCTTGTCAATAATCTGAAGGTATGTTCCCAACTCAAAGGGAAACTCCGGTATTTTTAAACCTGGGCCCTATTTTTACAAATTTTGGGGTTGTTAGTTTTGGAATTGGTCCAGTAGATCGCCTCCACCGGCTGCCGATCTACTGGACCAATTCCAAAACTTTTTGTAAGTTTAAAAATATCAGTTTGCCTTTAAGGAGCCCCAGAACTAAGTGTAGGGTCTAAATCTGGAAATTAGCTTTGCATTTTCACGACACCTCAAGAACAATAAAGATGAGGCAAATCAGACCAACAGTGGATGAAAAGTGATGGCTATTTGCGACATTATTGTTGCACACAACCTTGTGATTTTTGACGAATGCCGTAAGAGGTAGAGGCAGGAAGAGCCCCATATACCTGATAAGTTGATTGATCTGTTTGATTGATCTGTGGAAGCCATCGCTGGTGAGGCAGAATATGCACAAAACTGGAAAAACACACAGCTGACACAAACGTGAGCAAACATTCAGACTGAAGCAGAACAACTGAGAGGAGATGAGCGGAGATAATCAGCAGGCTGTTAATGGTTTAATGGCATCTTATATCACTGGACTGTGTTTAGTGCTGGAGCTGAGAGAGCTGATTATAGTGTGTGTGTGAGAGAGAGAGAGAGGAGGATTTAGCTTTTGAGATGTGTTTGTAGAGAAGTGGGTGTCATGAACATATAAAACCACGTTAGATGCTTCACGCAGTTTCTCATCTCGTCTCAGTGAGTCTCCAGTTTGAAATATGAGAATGAATCTCTCTCCGTCCGTCGTTGTAGCTTCTGCTGCTTTTTTTCTTAACAACCAAATCACTCTGTGAAGCCGCACCAGAACGCCTCCACCAGTCCTGGCTGAACATTTCACCAGTTTGTTTCCAAAACGAAATCGCCACCGTTTGACACCTGCTGGAAAAACAAAAAAAAAGCGTATTGTAACACCGCATTCAGTCACATGTGACGGTGTGAAACTTCAGGTCCAAGTCAAACATTTCATCCTGAGTTTAGATTTTTTTTTTTTATTTACTGAATCCAAAGGATAACATGTTAAAATGATGATTAAGACAAAACACGAGACGTAGATTTGACCATAAAATCTGGCTCAAGCTAGATTTTATTATCCTGTCACTTTATTACATACTTGTTATTAAGGACCTTTTTCTGTTCAGTGTCTTTTCTGTTCAGCCACACTAAATCCACTTTGATTAAATGTTGTGATTCAATAAAGCATGAAAGCTTCCAAGGAGTGTGAATACTTTTTATAGGAACTGTAAATGAGCCCTGACCTGACCTGAAAGCCCCTCCTGTGTTTGGTTTGATGTTTAATGGAGGGCTGTTCTACAGTATGACACCAGTATAAAAAAGGAGTCTTCTGGCAACATTATTCACTCAGTGCAGTACAATCTTTTAAATATCCTTTAAAGTTTATTAAATGACGGACATCAGGTAATGAGTGTTTTGTACAACAACAAACCGTAGTCGCTGGTCATGAGAACATTACAGTCTTTCTCCAGAAATGGAATCTGCTGACAACATTTTGCAGATAATAAATTATTTTAAAAATGATGTATAAAGAACATAAAATTATTATTTTACTCAGTTATATTTATTCCATGACAGCTGGAGTTGGGATGTCATTAAATGAATTAACTCTAGCAGCGTGGCTCCAGGGATGACCGTATCGGTCGGTCTGCCAAAATGAAAATATCTCAAAAACTCTTGGATGGATTGCCAAACAATTCTGTACAGACATTCAGGGGCCGCTGTGCCAAAAGTGACACAGAGCTGCTAGCGTGATGAGTTATTAAACTCATCGTCTTTAGATACGTTTGACTCTCAGCTTTAGTTTAAAATATAATAACTTACAAGCGTTACGTTGCAGCCAATCAGGCCGTCGCCTTGAATTAGAATTTGTGTTTTCATTACTCACACATAAAGATCCTTTTAATTACAAAATTTAAAAATCATTGCCTAGTTTGTCACATCAGTCAGTTTCAGAAAGTCTCAAAACAACAAAAAAGACAATATACTGAGAAGAAAAGTGTTTATTCTAAATTGCATTATAGAGAAAAAAAAGTTTCAATCTCAAACAACAATAATAAAAAATAAAGAGATTTAATAAACTTTTCTGACATTTGCTATGTTCAGGTTGGGGCGATGAGGATTTATTTGAAGTGAATGTAAATGAGAAGCAGATCTCCATGTTGGCTGAAATGTGGGTCAGTATCCATGGCGACTGTTTGGGGGGGTTTTAAAAAATGACATTTTTACGATGCTTAAAGCATTATATTCTGAAGTGTGGGTGTGAGTTTGGTTTTCTGTGTGTATGAGCATCTCTGCCTTCTCTAAACATCATGTCAGGATGCTGTAGGTGTGTGTGTGTGTGTGTGTGTGTGTGTGTGTGTGTGATGTACACACTGTATAGACTTGTCTCCACTAAAGAGATGATGGAGTTTTATTTTTCACAATGGAAGAGTGTTTTGAGGCAGGAAGTATGACTACTGCTTGAATACTACAGTCTTCCTGAGTGTATACTTAGATATTTAACACATCATCCATCTGCTTTCAGACGGCCTCCCTCCGGTGCTGCTGAGCTCTTGGCTTCAGAACGATGAATTCACCGTTTCCTCTTCTTCACTCTTGTATCTTTCATAACCTCAGTCAAGGCTCATTCCAGTGTTTTAAGTCTTTTTTTACAACATATCATTTGAGGGAGTCGGCTTCAGGCTGGTTTTGTTATTGTAGCTGACACCTGTTGTTGTGCTGCGGTGCATTCATGGGCTGTGGGGATGTAGAGTTTCCTACGAACAATCAGAAGAGGCCACCAAATTTATACAATGCTTCTCAGAAGGACCAGGTTTTTTTTGTTTCCACGGTTTACTGCAGTGACTAATAATTGTCAGCTGAGTTTTGGAAGTCCAGAGCTTTCTACTAGCACATGAAGGCACCACGCACACACACACACACACACACACACACACACACACACACACACACACACACACACAGCTGCACAGATTTGTTGTTTCAGTTCAGTGTTATTAAAGTAAACACAACCTTTCTCGTGCTTTTCGATTTATCCAGGATGAAAGTTCTTTTACCCAAACCTCGGTCAACCTCGGCTTGAAGTGCCCGAACATAACTATAAAAAAACCTTTCATCGTTCTTTAGCTGCTATGAGCGTTGTCAGTGAACGTTTTGCACATAAGTTCAGACCAAACATTTGCAGAATAATTTAAAATGTTTGCTCATTATGTTAAAAAATGGAATTCAGGTGGCATTACATTTCTCTAATTGTATTTGTTGTTGCTAATTAGTGTTATGTAAAAGTAAAGAGGCACCAAAAGTTCTGTCCTTCCTATACTTCAGCAGATTCCTGTCTGAGGACCTCAGGCGAACAGAGGTTGGTAGAGGGGAGAGTAACTCTGAAACTTGATCTGGAGCCTGGCCATGAAGTGACTTAAAAGTAATCAATAAAATCCCAAAAGCAAGCAGGCTACCGCTGCACAGAGGCTAAAAGCTGAGTATAAAAATCTCTTTATATCTGGTTTTAGTTAAGAGTCTAGCAGCAGCTTTTTGTTATGTAAATGAAGCCTGTTGAGTGCTCTGGTTTATACCTCTTAAAGGATAACTCTGGTGATATTCTGTATTTTTCTTATTGTAAACAAACCCCTTGAAAAGACCAAAATTAAAATTAAGGTATTGTGTGTGTGTGTATCCAAAGCCTGATAGATCTTCTTCCTCTGAGCCACAGAGCTCCATTGTTGTCCAAAAACTATTAAAAACACATCAGTGAGCCTCACTGTTGCACTGAGTGACATTCTCCTTCATTACACACACACTGTAGTTTATTTTGACTCAGTCCCACACACACCGTCCTGCTGCTGGAAATACTCACTAGAGCACCAAATGTGGATTAATCCGCCGCTGAAAATAGTCCCCAACAAATGCACTATTTACTCCTGTTTAATTTGCTAAAAACTACCGTACTGAGCCTTTTTAAAAAATAAAACTACTGTCCATATTTGCTGTACTTGTCAAAGTACTGAGAGACGCACTAACACATTGTTGGTTTTGGTCTTCTCATGGGATCTGTTGACATTAAGAAAAATATACTGTAGAATAAGTGCAGCCTTATCTTTTAAAATATTATTGTAGTTCAAAGTAGAGAAAAGAGAAGAAAAGAAAAGGCTAGAATCAAAAAGCCTAAGATGAGGCTGAATTTAATTGAGGGAAATTGAGAGAAAGTGGTCGTTCATTCTTTCAAATCTGCTGGACAGTTAACCAAACAGGACAGATCAGATTTCCTAATAAAAGAGCCAATTTTGGAGAGAGAAACATTAGCTTTATTTCACTTTTTCTGCAGTATTTTCTCTTCAGTTATAAGATGTTTTGGACTGAAATTCTCCAGGAAATGATGTGATCTTTTTTTCCATTCCAGCATTTTCAAATATTGAACTGATTGGCCTGAGGGGGCGCCACAATCATCGGTTTAATTGCCATTATGTCGAGCAGTTTATCGGAAACTTCAGAGCCTCTTCAGCCTCGTTCTGACTTCCTCCTGGCTTTCCTAAAGCTGCTCTGATTGGCCCGAGGGGGGCGCTGCGTTTGTTTACTCATTACTGATTGGCCGAAGGGGTGCCTGCATCACTTGCAGGGGATGAAATGTTTATTCTGACACACACACACACACACACACACACACACACACACACACACACACACACACACACACACACACA
>VMKM01001878.1:0-20000 GCA_008360985.2 Macquaria ambigua
TTTCCTGCTCGGTTTTGTGGTGCTATAACAACGTCAGAGTGGACAGTCATTATTCACACACACACACACACACACACACACACACACACACAAGTCATTATTCACACACACACACACACACACACACACACACACACACACACACACACACACACACACAATAAAAAACAAGGTCACTTGTCAATAGCTTCACTGGGATTTGCGTCAACTCCATGTTCATGACTTAATTTGGATGATTTTTATTCAAAGTCAATGTTGCCTATGTCTTCATTAAACATTAAGAGAAGAAATACTGTCTATAAAAGGGATGTTAGAGCTAGAGTGTAAAAAGAAGAAGGAAGAGGAGGATGGTCCACAAAGACACAATCACAGTTAAACCCCTGGCATCCGCCAAATGGCCCATATGTTGCTTATCTTCCTGCTTTCAAACAAACACAACACAAGTACAAGTAAACGAGGCAAACCTGCTTCCCTCAAAAAATGGAGGAGAAAAAAAAACCTTCCTAGAATAACTGTCATCATACTGAGGAAGTGCACATGAATGCAGCACTGGGACCGAGATGCTCAAGGCTGGGACCCGTTTTTATTCAAACATCAAAGAAACATAAAAGAAAGAGAATGACAAGCACACACACACGTATACACACACTCTCAGTATCCTACTGAGTTGCTGAATCCCATCATACCTGACTCAACCTGAGAATACTTACTTAGCATACAATACCCCCAAAATCAAAAGACATGACAGTGCTGCGTGGTTCGCATTTCTGCCTGTTTGAAGTACTTACAAAGAAGAGATTTAAAAAGTCCACTACACAATGGTCACTGACTGTAATATCAAAGGAAGTGAAAGGACAGGTATTGAGTGACTGCCGAGCCTCTGTATAAGCCTGGGCACAGCAGTAGGGTGCTTTTAGATGGACAATAGCATCACCACTGCAAATAATAAAAAAAAAAGACAAATGCAAGGAGCTGTGGACATGTCGCTACAGGTACAGGTAAGATGAAATACTCACAGGAAGTCTAGTTTGAATCAGACACCATAATGCTTGTGAGGCAGAACTAGGACAATGTTACAAGGTATTCTTCCTGGTATTGATGCTTGCACAAACAGTATTTGATTGGCCTACACAGTGAGCACAAAGTAAACAACCTGCACTGTAGCCTACGTGTCATGGACAGCCAGTGTGTTGTTAGTGGTATTGAAGAGTAAGGACCACACCAGCATGTAATCGGACCCAAATGACATTTGGAGGTACGTTCAACAAGCTATGGTGCAGGACAAGACGTGTGTTCATGTTTATAAGTTACATAAGAAAGAGACTTTAGCAGGAAAAGATTGGATTGGCTGTATCGAAATTAAGTTTCTGTTTACACTGACAGATAACTAATGATATTTCATCGAATTAATGCTAAACTAGGGGTCGCCATCATGAAACCAAAAAATATTAAATATGAATTTCTTCCTTTTGATTTCTGCTTATTTCTCAAAGGTTAGAAAGTTCAGTGTTTGTGGAAATTGTTTTAGAGAGGTGTTGATTCAACTGTATGGTAATTTTTTTAGGATATAGTTTGTGGTGCTGTATTGTGTTATACAGAGAGGTGTTTCTGTTCTTTGCCAATCCTCATTGATATCAATAGGGTGGACAAAATAATACAAATACCTTTGAGTATAACGCAACGATTTATTGCAGGACTGTTGTATTAGACTGCATTAGTTTTAGGCTAGGTGTACCTAATAAACTGGCAACTGAGCGTATATCATAAAGTGACTGGTAAACAAACCAATACAATTTTTGTTTTATTAAAAATGGTTCCATGTAATCCACACTGAGTCTAAAAAGAAAATGTTGGGATAAGCTTTCCAACATTGAGTTCCTTTTCATTTTTGCACAGTCCACCTCTTGGTGTGTCATGGATGAACATATATATGTCTTAATTAACCTTTCCCCTCCTGCTCATCTACATGTCTCCTTCAAGACTGAAGTGGTAAGGAGGAAATGAAAGCTTTCACACTGAGATTCATTAAATGACTCTTCAAAAGATTCAGTAGATGTAAAGAGCAAGTGATTGCATGTTTAAGCACTGACAGAATAAAGTGACAATTAATCATTATATGAGGTCAATTTCCAGCTATAGGGCCGGAGCAGCTGGGATGTTTCTATGTAGAGGGCTTTCTTTGAATGTAAATAAATTAATAAAAAGAATCCCACTGTTTATTAGCCCAGATTCATATCTCCCGCTTCGAAAATCTCCAAGCATCCCTCATGGCGATAAGCATACTGTATTCTTGCACACATCACCATTATCAATATTTAATACCTACAGAGGCCACTGCACAGCTGGTGAGGAAGACTGTAATGTGGCTCTGCAGGGTTTGAGACAGTGTGAGTATCTGTTCAGTGAAGTTTCTTATTTATTTCAACAAGACTCAAATTTTTATTTTGTTTTTATCAGCTTGCATTAGTTTATACACAGCAAGTGACACATAAAGATAGTGCTGCATGCAATATTAATTGTGAGCCGTGTTCATATCTGTGGTGTCACCGCAGCACAATGACGCCTATATATGATTTTCATGCTATGACACCAATCATATATCTAAGGATAGATGGTATATCATTCCTTAATACAACACCTTCTGCAGTATCATTATCTGTGCCAAATTAGGTTTGTTAATCTACTCCATTGTAATGAAGAAATGTTTCTTTGTGGTTTTCTGTTAACCAGTTCAACACACTACAGAGATATTGTAGTATAATCATGCTTTTGAAATTATTTTGCATTTAAATTATATTTTGTTTAGGTAAACACCCAGATAGAATTTGATGTTAACAAGCCACCCTTGGAGCTGGAATGGCGTGAAGAGCTGAAATTGGCCTCATTACAAGCTTACTGTTGTAAATCTACTGTATCAACAAAAAACGAGTTCCATCCCACCTATAGCTCCTATTGCACAACCACTGTCTTTGGAGGGGGTGTGTCTTTTTACATTGTCCCAGTGGTGGAAGTTTAATAAGCAAAATTGTAATGTAAAAATGCCTGTAAAAAAGTCCTGCTATGGAAATGGTACTTAAGTGAAAGTACATAAGTATTATTAGCAAAATGTATAATGGTAATTCTGGTATTTTTAAACCTGGGCCCTATTGTTACATATTTTGGGGTCTAAATGACTAATAGGTACAAACAGTTTTGGAGTTGGTCCAGTAGATGCCTCAGCCGGCATCTGCAAAACTGCAATGGCTGCAACAAATCCTTTGGGGCAATTGTGTCCGTCACACTAAAAGTGCTTGTTTTTGCCACTGACAGGCTCAGATTGTTATTCAGTGTTTGACAACATTATGGAAAGGATCCCTACAGAGACAGACCATTTGTTAAAGAGTAAGATCATTTTTGTGTAACCAGAAACACTGTCTGTCTTCCTGTAACAACTCAGAGCGAGACTTCTCCTTCACCAAAGACCTTATTTCTTCCTTTTAATAATAAAAAACGATTAACAATATACTTAAAAAACACACTGACAAAAATAGATGACTACAAAAAGGGATGACTAAATGTGATTTCAGTTGGACTTTAAAAGGTGACGATAATGTTAGTGTTGTGTTCACAACTCGTGCCCAAGTGGCCAAAAAATCAGTTATTGCAGGTTTGACTTGAAGTTTAAACACTTGACTTCTAATTTCATGATGTCAGTGGTGGCGCTAATGCACTCAAGATACCGTTTTCACTGGATACATGTCAACTGCTTTGCCCCCTGTTGGGAGTTCCAAACAAACCCACTTGTGCTGAGATCAGTAGAGCGGTGCTGCTGAGGGCATCACAGTGCAACTGCAAGCACTCATTTTAGCATGAAACTGTGCCTGTATCTCTGCTGCTCAGACATCTAGTGTAGCTATAAGCAAAATCACAGAAACACTTTCATGTCTGTAAAGTTCTGCAACTCTGTAAAATCTTACTTTTAATGCACATTATTAATGCTAACTTTTAATTTGATTCTTACCAATGACATCATCCAGAATTGCTTGTAGAATAAATAAGGTCCATTGCCTTGCAGTCTATTAAATACCTTGATACAGTAGGAATGATCCCTATGTTCCATTTGTTTACAGTATTGGCATTGTTATGCACCAGTAAATGTACCTAGAACCTACTTAACATACTTAATGCAACATTTTAATTATTGAAGAATATTCTGGGTAACAGACAGTAACTATTTTACTGTACTATAATATACTACAGTTGTTCCCTAATTGCAAAAAAATCTTTATCCTCTAAAATCATCATACACAGAGTGAAATTTTAGTGTCTTTTGGAATGTAAAGTCACCTCAAATTGGGACACAATCTGCCCTTAAAGGCACATTTTGGGATGCTGTATATTAATACTTGGAATACTCCATATTTGTGCTTTGTGACTCTGGATCTAGCCCAATAAACTAACTGCTGCGTCTAAAGATGATGAGAGGATCTGATGCGATTGGACTTAATTTAAATTTGCAGTGGTTCCACCTGCTGATCCTGCATTCCACTTACTGACTAATACAAGTGCATTGAACCTACTTTGTCCTCCCCATTGGCCCACATTGTCCCAGGATCATTGCTTGCACCTCTGGTCACCGAATGACAAAAATGAATTAGTAACACTCGTGCACGTTTGCTCAGGTTTGTGGCTTAGTATGCACTGAAGGCACTTGCTGTTGCAGCTAAATTAAACTGCATGCCAAGCAGAGCATGTTATTTTAACACGTTGCATGTGGCTGTACACACATAGCATTCTCGTGTGGAAAAATTGACTGTGTGATGCCTGCCTTGTTTCCATGAAGACAGGCCACTCAGCTCTTCCGTTGCTCTGCCGTCTTTGATCCCACTGCTCACACTATAGCTTGCAACAAATACATTATTTAACAATTATTGACCACGGCAAGCAACTTTAGCTCCAGATATTCACCTATAACAACCACAGTTTTCTTCTCTGGCTATTCCTCTATCTTCACTGTTGGTGTTATAACTGGTCACCCTATTAGGGAGCATGAAACCCAGCGTCTCTTTCATCATGATTAGTCAGTTGAGGGAAAAAAAAAAAAAAAGTTGTTCTTGTTGCTCTGAACTTTTCTGAAAAGTTAAACCATTCTCTGAACTTTTGAAAGTGCTCTGCTCTGCCACAAAACCGCCAGGTGCAGCTCTTTTTGAAAGCGATCACCTTTTGTGCTCCCCATGGCAGCTCTCCATTTGTTTTCAGGTAGAAAATGGCAGTTTGGACAAAGACAAAAAAGTTCAGTTACTACTGTAGCTGTTTGCCGTTAGTTCTATGACTATTGCTACTACTGCTGCTATTGTTGCTGGTATTATTATCATTACTTCTATTATTATCCTTAATGCTACTTGCTAAATTGCTAAATCAGTTTGTAAAATCAATTTCAAGTAGATTAATTGGTCTAACATTCTTATATATGTAGTGTCAGTGCATTAACCATAATAAATGTAAACATATGCACACACACACACACACACATAATTCATCAAGGCTCTCGAGCCTCCCCCTGATCAGATTTGATTAAGCTGATCACTCACTGAAATGTAAACGTGAATGTTATCTTATAGCCGTGAATCACAACAAACTTTTGATCAATGTACACATGAGCACGTACGTCGACACGGGCACGCACACACGCAGGCTGACATTTTCTATGCGAGTTTCGAAATTAGCTGTCAAAGTCATAAATCATGATGTGCTAATCAGGTCTGTTTGTGTTTATTTGTGTCTCCCTCTGAGAGTCATGCTGTTGCTAACAAATTAATCCCCTCAATGGCGCGTGCGTGTGTGTAAATAAACCAAATGGTCGATGTTTTGCAAGGTGTTGCTCTGTGTGATTTCTCCACTCTCTTTTGAAATTTGAAAATATGCCAGCGTTTTCCTAATGATTACTAATAGAAAGGCATACACACGGAGCTCTCTTCATTACTGCCTTTTGATTTCTTTCAAACTTCATCTCACTCGCACGTTGTTCTCTGTGCCTCTGCGGTGCCGAGTACAAGAGAAGAGGAACTGATGCTCGTCGAAATGTCTCTCTTCGCTGAGAGGCATCTGTTATCCTTCCAACATAACAGCAAATACTAGATCGGGGTAATCTGTTGCATTATTTGATTGGACATTTAATGTATTTTCGAGCAAATATAAAACTGTGGGTGCTTATCTAAAAAGACAGACATACAGTATAGGATTTAAACAGGAGAGCTCCAGCATATAACAAATAAAGTTTGCAGAGGACAACAAACTTATGTCTGTGTCAGGAAATGTGAAGTAAAACATGTCAGCCCTGGTATTTATTCTAATGCAGTCTGATCATTTTGAACATAGCTAATATGATCAGTTCATTAATGTATAGATTTTTTCCCAGTCCACAGGCTATCTGAACATATGCACTTTATCCTTGATTCTTTCACAGTTAGCCTAACTGTAACCAAGACCCTTACAGCTTCCCCTTTACATATCACCTGTTGTGTAACGCCAAATCCCCTGTGTGTACAAACTCTCTCCCTCTTCCACATGTCAGTGTGCAGCGGGCCATAAAGCTGAACTGAAATCAAAATGCATCGATTCAGTGTTTGTTTTTTGTTTTGTTTATTTGTTTTTGTACTTGTTCAAACTGTTAAATAATCCAAATTTCATTGTATTTCCTGCAGTGACAACGCCCCCATATATTAGTGTTGATAATTTAAGTGGTGCAATATCTGTGTGGGTGGGCAAGAAAAAAATAGTTATATAACTTCAATTCCAACAAACACACAGGTTAACCAGCTGGGGAGGGGTGGGTTTCATCACCACATCCAGACTCATGACAGCTAACACTAGCTACGCTCCTTTCTATAACTTAGGACAAACAGTGTTGTAACTTAATGCTATAAAAATGGAGGATATATTCTGTGATTTAATTAGAATATATTTTATTTGATTTACATAATTGATATATATACAGAAACTGATACAAGTGTAAAAGACTACAAGTTTAAGTTTGTTTACATGTAGAAATGACTACATTCCCCACAATGCTTTGCGCTTAGTAGGTTTTTGTTTGACAAAAGTACAACAGACGTGCATGCCGCAAGTCACCGTGTAATGTGGCCATTATCTTTCAGTAAAGGAATCCTTGTTTTGTAATTCAGTTGTCAGTCATTCTTGCTGGTCTGGTGTATTTAATACATTTCTAGTTAGCAATGCATCATTGAAGTTGATAGCGAGACTTCTAGCAATGCTGGATCTCAGCTGTCACTCATCTGATATCATAGTGTAGGAAACGGCCGCTCAGAGGCTTGATGATTATATACAATAATACAGTGTCCACAAACGGTTTTATCCTCTTTTGAAAAATGGAAACATATGCCCAACAGCGGTAGTATTATTATAAGTTTAACTTTAATAATTCTTTAACACAAAGGAGGAAATGAAGTCCCCTCTGAACCTCCATCCACTGCTTCAAAACATGCTGGTAATTATACTCAGATACCATAAAATTGGTTTAATTTAATATGACTGATAGAAAGACTAATCATCTTATGCAGTTCTTAATAAATATCAGGCTATACTCAAAACCATCTAATTTATTTTTGGAACCCTGGTTGCTGACGCCTATGCTGGCAACTACAGCTGTTATTAGAGAGACTGAGTTTTGTATGATAACATGTCAGTTCAGTTCTTCTGTACTTTCCTGCAGATACAATCTGTGATATGTAGTTACTCTATAGATTATTTTAGTCAGTCTATATTTACAGATGCATCATGGCAGCGCTTGGACTGGTTTTATCTGATTATTAAGAGATTTACTGTCCAGAGGTGTACTGCCACAAGTATACGATGTACTGCATGTGTGTGTGCTCATGCACGTAATATGAGTCTTAGTCACTGCCTCCGAGCTGCAGGGCACACAGTTACAAGGCAGGCTTCCTGCAGATACGTTGTAAGAACAGGCTGAAGAGTTATAGAGGTGGTGTTGAAAAGATTGGCCCACTGTGACCCCCCACATGTAAAACATTTCCCATCCTGTACAAGCACACACAGAAAGTGTCCTCTACAAATACTGCACTCTGTTTCATCGATTCTGCTGTTTAATCTCGACCAATGAAAGAGTACAAAATGCCACTCTAATGATGAAAGCCAATATCTTACATGTAGGGCTCATCAGTGATACTCCTTGGACATTGAAATGTTCATTCTGATTTTTCTTCAAATGAGCAATGTCTCCAAAAAACTATACTATCTTTCCATCAATGATGCGGAGAGACACTTGATATGGCGAGGAAAAAGATGAACAAGAAAACACTAATGTGAATAAGAAAAAAAAGGGGCTGCAATTATCCAGTTTTTGGTGGCCAAGTGACAAATTACTATCTCAGTATTAGTAATAACTAGCCTGACATCGCAAGACCAATTCGCAAATGCAAATTATTCTGGAACCTCAGTTCATTTTCGGGCATTATCAACAGGCGCAGACCAAAATGCCTCTGGACACAATTGGATAGACCTACAACCAATCAGAGCAACGAAACGCGTGACGTAGCGCTGAGCGAACCCTGTCAAATGTCCGGCAAACACATCTTTCTTATCAACAAAAGCTTTAAGTGCAGTTGTTTGTTCTTCTTTTAGAGAAAATATACCGTCCAGTTCATTTAATACTGACGCGATAGCAGATTCAGAACGTTCCACTTCAGCGGCAGCCATCTTGGTTGTTTATGAAAATGCCTCAATGGCGCTCCTCATCGTATCAAACCCACCCATATTAGATAAACAGTTGTGATTGGCCCGACCCGGGCCTGGTCATATGGAAATCTGTCTGAATGGGAGAGGGACCAGATGCATCTGCCAGAGCAAATAAAATATGAGCTCAGAGATTCATCTGGTTCCCAGGCCAAGTAATAATATCAGTTACCATCAAAATGATCTCATAGATTTGTAGTATTGTTTTTTTTAAAATTATATTTATAATGACAGGATTAAAATTAACGTTTGTGCAACTTAAACAGTGAATCGATGTGGTAATTAAAACAGTATGCTTTAAGTTTTTGTACAGTAGTTTTTTGGTGAAGGATACATTTTTAAAATAAGATGCTATAAATGAAAATCTTACTGACAGCAGACATCTAATGTATTAGCTGAAGGCAAATCTATCAGCCAATCGACTTTGCTGACCTCCATCTTCAATTTTCATCCAAACTACTGGATGTTTAAGTCACATAAGGCCAGCTGGCACTGCGCTTCATTATATATTAAGTTTGGGTGCATTATTTTACATAAAATAAACTATAAATTTAACATAAGATCAGGCTGTAACATTGGTCACCAGGGCGATTTTGTTACCCTGAGCAGAAGAAAACAGAAGAGGTCACAAAGGTTTCCTGATTTTATGCTTAAAAATGTGCTGTAAGGGCATGCAGAAATGGCTAAGACCCTGCAGGATTGTTCTTTTTGAAATCGACTGTCTGTACAGCCTGGGGTGGTAACCTCTTTACTGTAGGCCAGCTGACACAAGCTGCTGCTCATCTCTACTTTCATTTTACAGTTCTATACAATTCCAACTGCTTGTCAAAACATTAACAAAAACATTAACATTAATAAAAGTTCCATGTTTTTCTGAACATCATTATTCTGCAACATTTGTCTGTTTTGATGAAGGATTTACATCAGTATTCGACTCCTTCATTCTAAATGAGCTGAAAAGAAAATGCTGGTGATATTCAATTTTTTCTTTGTGTAACAAATCCTATGGAGACCAAAACCAACAATGAATTGATCCTACTAACAAGTATTGTGTCGAATATACAGTATCTTATTCCTCTGTGCCATAGAGCTGCTCCATTGAAAGTATTAAAACATATAGAGCAGGTCTAGACTGTACTCACACTCTCTCTCTCTCTCTCTCGTTATATATATATATATATATATGCATATATATATATATATATATATATATATATATATATATATATATATATATTATTTACAGAGACCCAACAATTCCCACCATGAGCAAGCACTAGGTGACAGTGGCAAGGAAAAACTCCCTTTTAACAGGCAGAAACCTCGAACCAGAACCAGGCTCTGGGTGGTCATCTGCCTCGACTAGTTGGGTTCAGAGAGAATATAAGCGTTTTCTGATCTGACACCTGTATCGGCAGGACAACTTGGTTTGTCAGATTAACGCTATGGGTAACGTTTGGTTAGGTTTAGGCAAAAAAATCTACTTGGTTAGGATTAGGTAAAGTTCATGAATTGGGCTCAATTACTTTGTTATGGTTAGGGGACATTTGTTGTAAGGGTTACAATAATAACCATGCTGTTAAGGTTAGGTGATGCCTGTGGTCATTGTTAAAAAACCACTGGTGACTGTCAGTAGAAAACGGGAAAAAACAGCGGTCTCCAAAGGAAGTCTGACATTGTTAAAGAGTTACATCTTCAAAAAGAATGAATGGGTTTGTGGCTGGGGCAGGGTAGGGAAGTATTGAGAGACAAAATAACACATTGTTGATTTTCTATCTTTTCATGGGATTTGTTGACAATTAGAAAAACTAAGGCCAATCTTATCTTTTAATTGTTGTTAAGGTAGTAACATAAATCCGTAGAAAAATAGCACTGCCAAGGTAATAACACTGACTTTCAAATGTGTGATGACTAGTGCTATTGAGCACAAAATACTTTCAATTTCGGTGTCAGAGAAGCAGTTTTGGAATTGTTAGGGTTCCTTAAGCATTGCCTATTTATCCACGTTAATAGACACTAAATGAGGCGTTCAGGGTCGCAACAAGAGCACATTTACGGTAGGGTTTCCCATTGAGGACAAGTGTAACATCTGTTCTTATTATGCCGGGGAGTTCCAGAGGTCATGGAAGTAAACTGGATTTTACCAGTTCAATTCAGAGCCCGCCCTTCTGAGGCAGATTGTTGAGAATTGAGTTATAATTAGGTGAGATTGACAGCATCTTTGAGGTAATTAAGCAGAAAAGGCTGATCAAATTCCCCCAGGTGGGCAGGGAGGGAGAAGTGGCAGGCAGGAAGCGCTTTCGAGTCTGGAATTAAAGATGATTATTGGGGGCTCATTAATGAAAAGAGAGACAGAGAGAAAGAGCGACAGAGAGCGCGTCATAATGCCTGTAGGTTCCTCCTTCACTTATTTGTCATGCCTATTTGCTCCCATGTTAGTGCTGCTTATGCGACCTCAGAGCAGCGCCACCCTTGGCAGCGCCACGACTTTATGATGCTATAACAGTTAGCCATGACAATATGCATCCAATTAACAGGCTTTATGCGATTAGTCAGCCTATCCATTCATCTAATGTGATTCGCCTCATTACCGGATGACTTCATAAGGAAGATGATCTGACTGCAGACACACACTCACACACTGACAAAGACGGGGGGAGGGGTGTGTGGAGGAGATGATGAAAGCTCATTTAATCAAAGAGCCAATTCCATATGATGGGAACCAATGTTTCCTCCTCTCAATGATAATGATTTGAAAGGACAAAACCATCTAGTCTGATAATGCTGGATGTAAAAAGCCCATTTTAATGTATAGAATATATGATATTGTCACTTCATGTATGGATCGACTGCTAAGACTGCTACAGTAGAGAGTACCCAAGCAGTAAAAGCCTGGACATGATCATTTATTGAAGCTTTTGAGGAGCTTTTAGGATTGACAAGCTAAATAAGGCAGCTGCAGCCTAGGGATTAGAGAACTGGGATTTTGATTGGAAGAATGAACCCCTAAACCTCTGGAGGAAACAGTGAATGGGTGTAGTCTGTACTAAAGTCACAAGGTCTATGATACCTTGCCTGCAATTTCCTCAGAGATGAATGCGTATAGGATGTGATGTAGAAAAGAGCTTGTATGCTCAGTCAGCATTCCCTGGATAAATGAAACAAAAGGCTATCATGTCATGTAAAAAGAGCTTTCAACTGGCTTTAAAAAGCCAGTCAGTCACTTAGTTGCTTGGTCCACCACTTTGGTCCTGACTGAAATATCTCAACAACTATTGGATGGATTGTTACAGAAATATGTAAAAATATTCCAGATCCCCAGAGGATGAATCTTAATGACTTGGCTGATCCCCTGACTTGGTAATGGCCCACTGTGAACCCCCAGTGACATTTTCATTCAGAGTGAAGTGTCTTGACAACTACTAAATGGATTATGATGAAATTTGATACAGACATTCATGACCCCTCTCGATGAATTGTAATAACTTTGGTGATCCCCTGACATGTCATCTAGCACCACCATCAGGTTAAAGTTAGTTTGTCCAACACTTTATGTTTATGTTGTTTATGTCTAAATACCTGCAAAACTAATGACACTCTCATCAGCTTCAGATACACTTTGTGTTTAGTACTAGAAAATGTTAGCCTGCTAACATGCTAAACCAAGATGGTAAACAAGGGATACATTAGCTGCTAAACATCAGCATGCTAACATGAGTTTTTCCTTGCCACTGTCGCCTAGTGCTTGCTCATGGTGGGAATTGTTGGGTCTCTGTAAAGATAAAGAGTCTAGACGTGCTCTATATGAAAAGTGCCCTGAGGTAACTTCTGTTGTTGTTTTTTTATTTATTTTTCTACAAATTCTGCACATGGCAACTGGTTTAAGTATGGTTAAGGTAAGGGAAAGATCATGGATCTTATGAAAAAAACAAAAGCCAGCAACAATTGTTGGGCTGAGCCAAGATGCAAGACAGGGCGCAGATCTCCTGCATCAACGTCACACATGCTACATGCCCATACACCACCCTGACTTCTACACCCTTACTTCAAAATTCCCTGCATTAAGGCAGGAGCATTTGCAGTAGATGAGATTGGTACTGCAGAATGACCCCCACATATACCTGGGATGTGTTGAATATGCAAGCTCCACCAATACAGCTGAGTATGCAATAGGTCTTGAGACATAAAAATTAAGTGAACACGAGTCATGGGCACGGAACGTGAAGGCATACAAGACAGTGAAACATGGAGAAGCAAAGTGCAGTGACAGATTGGCCTTTGGCGAGTGCCATCATCCAAATGGGCAGCACACACATCCACTGCCAGGCAGAAACTAAATATGCTGAAATGAGCTTCCGGCAGATGGTAACCCTGGCTCTTGAAAACATGACACCACACTGGACAATACCAGAAACTTAAGTTGAGAGGGGTAAGTGTAAGGACGAAGACAGACACAGTGAATTTAGAAATTAAACGTCTAGAAGTCGCATGATTAACACTGTTATATGCTGTTTTTTAGTGATGCAGATTTCACAATTAGAAAATGTGATGTCTTGTCACTTTCCAGCAAACTCCTGCTTTACCTAAGTGACATCTATTTTTTAGTCTCTATCCTTACCTCTGACAGGCCCCAGTTTAGTGTTCAGGACTCAGCTTTAAGCTTCAGTGGTAATGGTACGGCCATGATCAGTATCCAATGTCTTCCACTGAATCACCACAGTACTACACAGAACATTTATTACTAGTTTTCCCAATACAAGTTCATTAACATGAATCCTAACTACTGCTGGTGCATTATTCTATTACTGAAGTTAAGTATTTACACAAAGAACTGTATTGAAAAGGCCCACTGGGTCAGTTTAACTCTTAAACACACTGTTAGTTCTGTTCTTAGATTTACCTGTAATACTTTATAGCTTAGTCTCAGGACAAATACACCAAATGCACAAAGATTATAATTTTGACAGTTAATCAGAATTGGAAATAGTCTGTACCATGCAATATAGGCTATTTGTGGCATTTTCTTTTCTTTTTGTCACTATGAAAATAAATAATAATTTGCCTTTATTTGCAGCTTTGACATGTGGCATTATACACACTGACATTTACATAATATGCATAACATAAATGTTGGGCAAGAAATACAGTATGTCACTCTAGTATAGAGATTTCTGAATGAGCCATTAAAATCACATGCATCCTCATCGAACAAATAAGTTATTTTTTTGTTACTACTTAATAAATAACTAGGTCCTTTTTGCAGTTTGACTTTTTTAATAGTTATAAATTGTGGGTCAAATAAGATGTACTGTACAGGTTGATCTTACGGTGGTCATTATCAAGAAATACTTTTCAAAGAGTTTGCAGAATATGAACTACAACTTTTTCTCTACTGACAGAGCAGAGGTGCTGGGAACTGTTGGGGTGTTGGGGAGTGGGGTTGCACGACAAGACTGTAGGGGATCAAACGCCGAGATAAACCAGTTTTATTGCAAAAATAATAAACAAGAAGAAAATGCTGCATTTTACTGTGGCTGAATAAAAAAAGGCAAACACCACTGGCTACTGACTGTCACGAATAGCAGGCTAAGTTAAGATAAATGGCTCATATTGAACTCCATCTGCAGCATATTTTTTGTTTATCTGGCCTAGGAAATACATATATTGTAACTATAATATAATAAGTTATTATTGTTCAAATATACACAATATATAAATATATAAAGCAGAGTGTCAGAGCTACAGTAGAGATGGGGAACTGGTTTGTGTGCTGCTGTGCTCTGGTTCTAGTCATCTAGCCATGTGCAGCTGAATCCTGCTAATTAATGCAAGGACACACCCCAGGGATGCCGCGGAGAAAAAAAATACAACAAAACATCCCTGGGCAAGGTGAAAGTAATAAACATACATGAACAG
The DNA here is from genome assembly GCA_008360985.2 of Macquaria ambigua. NCBI lineage: Eukaryota > Metazoa > Chordata > Actinopteri > Centrarchiformes > Percichthyidae > Macquaria > Macquaria ambigua. The sequence goes on from VMKM01001878.1 coordinate 14,668, forward strand.
CGCTACGAGACATTCTGCACAGTCAAGTCAGTTAGAGCCTATATGTATTCACCTGTGATAGTAGCAGGGTACAGCCAGTGGATGTGTTAACAGAGCCCTCAGGCCTCAGCTCTACCCTTCACTCTGTGTCAGTCACTCTCTTGCCCGTCCTCTCTGTCTGTCTCTAACACTCGTCTTTCCCTCTCTGAGTCTCTGTCTCTTTGTGCTTCTGGAGCTCTGTCCCACTGTTTCGGTCTCTGTCTCTTTTCCATCTGCGTGGGTCTCTTTTTCTCTCTCTCTCTCTTTCCACAGCCTTTGGGCGTGTCTATGTGCCAGCCATTGGAAGACATTTTCTGATAAATATTCATTCACCCCCACCACAGCCCCCACCCCCTGCAGACTACTGTGTCTATTTGAATGCTAATCAATTTCTGTGAATTTTCCACTGGCCTACTTATGGTTTCAGAGCCACTGCTCCCTCATCTAAACTCCTCTACTTGCCTCCTCTGGTACTTTCCTTTTTTCTCCTTTCCTTTTCTCTCTTTATCTTTCCTTTCCTTATGTTTCTTTCCTTTCCTCTCCTTTTCTCTCCACTCCTTTCCTGTCCTCATCTGTCCTTTTTATTCTTCCCATTTCCTTTCCTCTCCTCCCTTCTCTTCCCTTTCATTTCCTTTTTCAGTTTCCATCCTCTTGTTCTCTTCCATTATCCTTTCCATTCTCTTGTCACTTTTTCTCCTTTCTCTGTGCACCCAGTTCTTTTATTTCTTTTTCCCCATTTTTTTCCCTCCTTCCCTTTATCCTAGCTCCTCATTTCTCCACAGCAATCCTTTTGACCCTCCCTATTTTTTCCTTGTTCTTCCTCTCCTCTTACACATTCTTTGGTGAACCAGTGTGAACTTGCATGCACACACAGGTGAAGGAGGACATAATCCTCTACGTTTCTCACACACTCCCTCTCTCATGCCCATGGCATACAGATGTAATCACTCAGTGGACAGGAGCAGGTGGAGTACAGCGAGTGTGTAGAGGTTAGAGCAACTCCGAAAGCTTCGATGGGAGCTTATGTGGAATGAAGAAAGGAAGGAAGGTAAGAGGATAGACGAATAATGCCTTTGGTGTGAATCAATGGTGTGGGATATTTTTCCTTCTCACTGTGAGCAAGAACTGCTGAACAGCTCCAAAGGCCCTGAGATATGGTCACTTGGGAAATGGCAGCATATGGAGGATGGATACAAGAGCAGAGGAAGGAGGGAAGGAATTCAGAAAGGAGGCAACAAAGACAGTAGAAAGAGAGGACAATTGGGAGGTTAAAAAAAACTCCAGGGGATAGAAGGAAGGAAGGAAAGTCAGTTGCAGGATGGGTGCTTTCTTGAAACATTAACAGTTAAACATGGAGGCAAAAAAAAGTGAACATACAGTATGGCATCAGGGAAAAAGGGCACAGCAATCGGATGAGCTAACACACCTGGGATATGCAAATGTAGACAGAAGAGAGAGGGAGGGAGGGGGGAGGGATGGGGATGAACGGGAAAAGGAAGGATGCAGGTTGGAGAAAAGAGGGGGAATAAGAGATTAAAGCCTTGGAGGGAATCAACGGCACCGGGTTGTGTGTAGAAAGAAACGCGCTCTGTGGGAGCTCCACAGTCAGAACTGAGTCTTACAGCTCTATATAGGGTCAATGTGAGTAAAGGATATGCAAATGTATGGAGGTGGATAAAGTAGGTTGGAGGGAGGGATTGATGGGATGAGAAAAAAAAAGGACAGGAGGGAATTTCAGGCAACGAGCAGCATGGAATTAACGAGAGAATTTAATGGTCTAACCTGTGGAAGCGCTCTAATAAGTTTGCAGCGAGGCAGTGCCAACTGCCAACTGTAATAATGGCTACCAGCCGATTTTCAGGTGACTTTAGTGATAGTGTAGGATTTTTTTAAAATCCAGAATGTGATAAGAGTTTATTGGAAAGTTACATACAAAATTTTATGTCTTAGAGATTTTGGATGCACTGAAATAGCATCTGTTTGGCAGGGTTGGCCCTTGGGCAAGATACAATACTTATTTGCTCACTTATTCTAAGCTGCTTTGTGAAAGGCTTCAATTTAAATGGCTATAAATGGCTAGTAATGTAGTAAGTAATGTGAATGGCATGTACAATAAGGACAGAGGTAGAGACAAGTAAAAGAAAAAAGTAGGAAATGATGGTACATAAATTGGATCATAATGGTAAAAAGAAAGTTATTAAGGCTTAAGGCTTATTAGCATCATCATATCATTAATCTCTATAAACAGATATCTGCATATGAATGCAGAATCTGTAGGAAAGGGACAAGATTTTGGTATCGGAAGCGTTCTGGTTTTGGCTGTAGTCTGAATGGTATTGACCAATCATGTTTGAGTGGACTTTGGTAGATGATAGCTGATGGTTTCCGAGTTATATCATCAGCATTACTGTCTGGGTTTTCCACTGGGTACCAAAAGGGTTGCTTGGAGGACAACCGTCCAAATGTCAAAGTATTTCTTTTAGGTTCTTGGGTGTAGGGTGAGGATATATTTACTAAATGTGTAAATGATCGATTTATAATGAATTAGCCTGATTTACAGCGTCTTTTATGGAAATCCATCCATCAATTACTTATCCTGTGCATGGTTGTGTGGTCCTATCAAAGCTCAATTAAGGCAAGATGTCGGTTACACTCTGGACAGATTTCTTGTCTATCGCAGGGCTGAAGTTATTTAGAGACACCAAACAAACAACCTTGTGTGTCTTATAAGGGAAGAAAACTGGAGCACCTGGAAGAAACAGGGAGAACACGTAAACTCCTCTAGCTGTGAGGCAACAGTGCTAACCACTGCACCACCATGTATCATACTAAACTCAAGAACTAGACATTTACATATTTACAGCAGATGTGTCAGGCTCTGCTAAACCTCCACCAGAACAGGGTTGGACATGGGTCAGAAGCTGCCTGGCTTTGGTGAACTGGCATTTCAATGATGTTTAAAAGTCATTTAATAGACTCACCAAAAAGAGAGCGAGAGTTATATGGCGTTATATGTGCATTTATTGTCTGAAAGGGGTACATGTAACCTTTGCTGACCAGTGGCTGATGCGGATAATGACACATCGATTTCCCTCATTTCCCGAGATTCTTTTCAGTGAGTTACTTTAAAGACAATTATTTGGTGAGCTAACAGAGAGCGATGGGAATGAAAACTCAAGCAGAAAACAACAAACATGTCACCTGGTGAGGTACAATGTGTTTATTTCTTGTTTCACTTTTAACTAGTTAAATATTTATTAGTGACATGCTAAAACATAGTGTAACAATGGTACAAGGGGAGGAGAGTCAGTCATGTGAGTTAGCTAAAGTTTGCTAACATTATCTAACATTAGCAACCATGACCTACTGGTTATACCAGAACAAGTAAGGCTATAGCAGCACCACTCCTGAGAGTATTGAGGAAGGTCGTTTTAATTCTGTTTTAAAATTGACAAAGTCTTACTTTAATGCTATTAGGCTATTAAGTTTCTGTCTATCTACACTGTAAGAATTTGTCAGCCCCAGATGTGTCCAGAAGTTTTCTAAAGTATTTGTCTACAATGAAGGAAATGAGAGGAGAGCATCTTCTGATATCTTTGGCACAGAAATGGACTGTGGACAAAATTATCAACAACAACAACAACAACAACGACAAAATTTACAGTGCCTACATTGTCATGTTAGAAGATGGCAGATCCAAAAAGACAGTCAAAACCAATCCCATCAGTGCTTTAAAGAGCTTTACATGTAAGTGCGAATATGTGACTGAAAAATGGGGATGGGGACTAACCGATAAGTTTGGCAAATGTATTTCAAATGTATTTAGCCTATCCCTGGAAACTTATTTTTTTTAAATCAGCTTTTTAATATGAGCATTGTGGTCCTGTGGGAAAATACAGTTTTCTGCCAAAGTTTTTGAGAGTTAAACTCTTAATAAATAATAACTATGGATATTTTTTCCTGAACTTTAACTTTGATTGTTGTTTATTTAGTCATAAATATTTTAAATTAGAGAGAAATACTTTGGATTTGAAGCCAAGTTTTTAGGGGCTTTAAGTTGAAATCACCAAACAGTCCGCTGGTTAAAGCTGATTCTCTATGAGAATGTACAATGATATCTGAAAGACCACTAGGCTATAGTTTATATATTTGTTGGTTGTTTTGTTTTTTTATTGATTTACCATAACCAATATATTATCTGAATGTGACAATACATTTAAATATGATGTGCCAGCCTGTTTTGTTTTATTCAAAGTGTTTCTTAGCTTCACAAAGGCTTCATCCAAAACCAGAAAACTGCATAAGTGGGGTTGTCTTATAATCAGGGTGGTCTTACAAATAGGCTAATATGGTATTTATTCCCATGTGCAAATGTAGGGCTCTATGGCACCTTTGTATGCAATATTCAAAGAAACACAGTGGATCAGAAGGCTATTTGTAAGTACTGACTTTGTAAAGATTTTTACAAGTCCATACTTACATTCATTAGCCTTATTTCATGCATCATATGGAGATAGACTAAATATTAATCCCCACACATTTACATACCTGATAACGCAGTTACGGCCCTCTAACTTCCTCCATATCTCACCGCAGACTGTGTTGCCTATAGCCTTTTCATACCAGCTCTGAACTCTGTTTATTCATGCAAGTTGTATTACAATGCACATAGTTTAATATCACACTGCCAGGCAAGAACAAAGGCAGAAACGAAGGTTAATACGAAGGGAGTCTGGTCTAGAATCTTAAGATATGATATCTGCCTTGTGTGTTTGAACAGAAAGAAATGATAGGGTTGGTTGGGAATTGTGGATCTCATGAAGCAATATTCAGACAGTAGAGCAGAGAATGTCATACAGTAGAGGCAGTGTGAAATAGGGGAAATTAAGAGTTAAGTAGGAATTTCAACAATTTGGGGGGGGGAACCCTGTAAAGTCCGTGTAAAGCAATAATAAATGTGTTCTGAGTTTGTCACACCACAGAAATGTGTTATTAACCACCCAGTCAAATTTGAATGATTAAAAAGATCGAAGAAGTATATAAAATTAGTTTTCAAAATTGTGAACAAATAAGCAGTATTTTGTGCTCTGAAATGCTGGGGGCATGTCCGCTGAAGGCGCTGGTAGATAACTTTACTGTAACACTGAGCCGAAGAACGAGTGAGAGCCGCTGATCAGCCACAGACTCTCGTTGAGCAAGCTGACACAGTAGCACAAAGCTCCAGTTTTTATGTAGTGTTAGGGAAGGGGTCATGCTCAGTATGGCTCCAGTGCGTCATTGAGCCATGATTTCAGGCCCACCCAAAACATCCTGAA
>VMKM01001878.1:25000-104586 GCA_008360985.2 Macquaria ambigua
GGCGTGCCTCCACAGGGGGGCGTGGGAGACTTGAAGGGGGTGCGCAGAGGGACAAGCGTGAGGCAAAGATACTGCGTGAGGTAAGAGGGACAGGTGCATGACAGTGTTCTGAAAACAGCAGGAAGTTATTGTAGTTTGGCTGCAGATTTGGTCGGTTTAACAACACGGTCAGCAGTCGCTGCAGCCACAGCTCATGGAGGCGATTAAGGAACCCTTGCTGTCTGATTGCTGCAATTGGCGTCAAAAATCAGACTGCTCCTCGAAGTCATAACTATTTTTAGATTCAGTGTGACTTGCACTTTCCGAGGATATCATTATCTCTGCGAATTCTCTATCGCAAATAAATGTCGAAAAATCAGTTTAGAAATCAGAGAAAAAAGATGCTCTTATAACTCCAGGACTTGCCCGAGAATCATCACGTTTTTAAGTTTTCTTCAGTATCAAAGTAATCCAGTGATAGTTGTCTTTACATCCATGGATACATGGCAAACAGTAAATTAAAGGGCTCAAGTTGTAGCCCACAGTGTAACTCACTGAATCCACAGCAACATTATACTTCCTGTTTACATCAAAGCATTATGGGAACTTTAGTGCCTAAACTTAGAGCATGATTATCCCTCAAACAATATCTTTGCAGTCTTTGAAAACCCCTGAGGTACACCATCTGTGATGTGCCATATGTGATAAAGTTGCTGCTTTTCTTGAGCGTTAACATGCGTCAGTGCTGGGAGATAGAAGAGTGGCGTTCCTTAACACGGAGACGTGAATCTTGATGACACCGTGGGTGTGTGGGTTTACATAAAAAAATAATAGGCGCAGGTGTTCTGAAGTGCGTCAGACACCACCGATTTTGTTGCCCTGTAGTGTTAATGTTTAGTGAACATTGAGGTGTTCTCTGCATTGCGGTCATCATGACAACATTAATTAAAGAAAGGAAAGTAAGGAATATATGAAGGAAGAAAGAAACTAATCTTCACTTGACGTGAAAAGAAAAGCTTGTGAATATGTACGCCAATATTGTCACATCACTAGTCTCCCTTTGCCATCACACTGACACACTTCAGCAAGCATTTTATCACCCACATACAAGCAGCATCTGGCAGAATGCTGGCTATGACTGAACAGAAAGAACAGGTGAGGCCAGCTCATGTTGCTTTTCATGATCCCTTCACTCCAGTGCGGTCCACGTGTCTAAGAGTTTCTCCGACTGCGTGGACACGGGGAGGTTTGATATTTATAGTGTAACTGAACCCTGTAGACCTCCAGCGCTCATCACAATTCAGGTGGCGGGTGGGAAAAGCATGAAATATGTATGCCTCTGTTGTTGATGTTGCACAGAAACCCTCAGAAATATCACGCAGCCAGAGTTCTACTGTCATACAAACTAGTGTAGTGATACACACCCATGCCTGTGCACGCAGGTTTACTCACTGCTGCATAGAGTGTTAAGTTCAGTTGTGTACATGTGCACGGTTGCCTGCTTGAACTGGTCTAAATACAAGCACATTTCTGTACACAATGAATCTTTAATACTGTGATTCTTTTACTGCTATCATTTCTCTCACTCGTTACTGCTTCCATTACATTATTATATATGTGATTTTAAAAGTTATTATGTGTAAAATTGTCTTATGTTCCTGGAGAAAAGTCAGAATTAAGTCTTTTTAGCTGGTATTTACTGTTTTCTGTGACTTCAAAAGCTTTGGGCAGTACTAGGGCTGCACAATATAGGGAAAAACTGACATTGCGATATCTTTTTTTTTTCTGCGATATATATTGCGATATGGTAAGGTAAGTGTCATGCACCAAAAGGTGCCCAGCCCGCATAGGCTTACAAGTCACTACAAACATAACAAACAAGAGCAATAACATAATGAGAGCGAAAGAACAAATATAATACACCTCCATACATGTCAAACAGTGTCAAACCAAATATGAACACAATCCTGATCCTTAGACATTACAGCTAGAAAACATAACTTACACCTGAGCCACACCTCCTACCTCTACCCGCCTACTTCTACCGCACTTGGTCCAGCCCTCTGCCACCCCTCCAGAAATCAGCTTGGACTCCTCCACTTTCTGTTTTAAGTATGCTACTCAAGTTTGTACTCGTGTCGCAGTTGTGCTATTGTATTATACATGTAATCTCCCATTTCTAACGATGTTCAAATGTATGCTTAATCTGCATGGTGGAAGATAAACAGGCCTGAAGCAACAAACAGGTTTATCTATATGCCGGCAAGATGTAAGCACAGATAGATCTGGATACTGCAAGATGTGTGTGTGTGTGTGTGTGTGTGTGTGTGTGTGTGTGTGTGTGTGTGTGTGTGTGTGTGTGTTAAGAGTTTCTTACATTAGGGCACGGAGCAGCCCCTTGACAGTAACTATTTTAACTTTTAACCAGCACTGGGACAAGGTGCCGCTGATAACAGGAAAGCCACCTCGGGTAGCTGAACGCCTGCCTCTAGTGTCCAGGCAACATTATCTGTGATGTCGCATGCATGTTTACAGGCAGCGGATACACACACTCTGCATGCCTTACGTGACATCGTGCAATGTGACTATTGCACATGCGCACGTCACGATGTCGATGCTGAAATGACATATCATGCAGCCCTCAACAGTACACTACATAATAGATATATATAAAAATGGAAGAAACACCTTGTGAGGAAATAGTTGGTTTTGCTAGATTTTTAAAACCACCTTTTGAATTTGAAGTTACATAAAATAAAATGGAAAATAATCTTATCAAATACCATTATAGTTTCTCTCAACTCTAGTCCATACAGCCACCTAACATTTTTTTTGATAGATCTCTTTATTGATTTTTCCATGACAAAGGCAAAAATACAATAAATGTAATGAAAATCAGAATTTACTTCCCCCATCACACCCACCACCCACCCACCTAACATTTAATAAAGGAAAGAACTACATTTTTTCCTTCATAAAAAAAATAAAACCTTTTGGAGTGCAGATAAAAGAAGTTTCAGAGAAATACAGAAATCAATGTGTAAAAGCTGTTGATGAATGTGCATTTTCTTACAAGGACAGACACATTTAAGTGGACAAGAGGAACTTGATTTCGTCAATGCAGGTGCTTCTTTAATCACGGTAAAACCACAGACCTATTTGTCATAGTTGGCAGCAGTTTTTCACACTGAAGGTTGGCGTGCGTGAAAAAACAGGATGCACCACGGCGCGATTCAGAATAAAATCTACTTTCTTGTTACTGACTTTGGCTTGTTCCCTCCAATTATCTTCTCCCACTCCTTTGGGAAAACAAGATTCCTTTGTATAAGAGTTTGATTCTGACCAAATCCAGCTCTCTGTTCAAACAGCTGCAAGCGGAGGCTTTCTCTTGCTTTTCTTTTGATTATGCCGATCACTGCCACAGAGTGGAAGTAGAAGTACCACCCCACAAGTTTGAGTCAATGACAAACTTCAAACTTAATCAAAACACATCTCACACTCACTCACCCCCGCCCGCCCACACCCCTACACACCCATACATCTCAGCTGCCATCTCTGTGCTCAAAGTTTGAGTATTCTGTCCAAGGCCAGACAGCTGGTTGGGATTCAGTAGGGGGACTCTTATCTAAAGAGAGATTGAAAGCATGCTGATAGACACCTTGGCTAAGGTAGAAAACATTTTAGATTGTCATAAGTCATAGGACCAGATGCACACTGGGTGCCAAAGAACATAGAAACTAGGTCTTTTTAATGTTTACCTGACATGAAGTAAATACAATTTCTTTTTATTCAGAGACTTTGGGAATACTGTCTTTCTGTGATAAAAGCAGACCAATTCAAAATATAATGCAATTTGATTTCACAGATCACATCTGTAGAATTTACATACTGTATATTTGTATACACAATACATCAGTGGTTCACTGGATTATGTGACCCAAACAGCCTCAAGATGTTGCTGCATTTCTGTCACACTTAGGTAAACAATAACAGTATATCCAATTAAGCAAGAATTACCATTAGCAACAGCTTTTGACCCTATACAGTAGCTTATTTACTCTGCATACATTATGAACAGAAATTAGACTTCTTTGCGGTTAAAATCCCCTTTAAATGTCCAAGAGAGGAATTCTACATTCTGAATCTTTCATACCAGCTTTTGAAACATAAATGCAGAATATGTCGTTGGTGGACTATGACATGAGCGTTCAGTTTCTCTGATGTTCAAAGTGGATTTCTGTAAAATAACAACTATGTTTGAGTGTTTTTGTGTGTTTCATTCCTATCCATTTCTGTTTGCTCAGTGAGGAAACCATTGCATCAGATCCTGTTTTCACGCTGTCGCTTTTAGCTACACAGCATGTGGTGGATATCCACTCTGAATCTGTCGGCTGCAGATTAATAAAGTGGTGAACTGCAACAATCCCCTGAGATTGTTTGGGATAGTGATTACTAAAGCGTAATAGGGAGGTTACTTCCTTCAGATAGCTGTCACCAGAGTGCATTTGTGTCTTAAGAGATGACTGTCTTTCATGTTGAAATGGATTTACACTGTCTGTTAAAGGAATTGAAAATATAACCTTGCTGTGAGAGGATGGCCCTGGAACCACTAAACCACCTTTCTTCTCAGAAGTAGTTCATTGTTCGTGTAAGTGTTCTCCACAATTATCTGTAGTGTAAGCTACACAGCTCTTAGTCAGTAAAATCACACAATGTGATGCGGTGATGTGATGAGGACAAAGAAATCAAGCACATTCCTTTCTTGGAAATTCCTGATAATATGGAATTTACTTGCACTAGAATAAATGTATTTTTGCTCTTTGCTCTGAGTTACCTTCAGTTATTTGATGCCCACAAAACATGCACCACATCCACAGATACATTAAATATATGGATGGTTACCAGCCAGTTGTAGAGTAAAAGGAGAGGAGGAGGAGCCTTCTGGATGTGATTTCATTGATCCAGATTCAGCACTTCATCTGAATCAAGCAAGCTGCTGCTAGATATTCAAACTCTAAACATTCCTAGTAGAGCCCAACCGATAAATTGACCAGGCCGATATATCTGCCAATATTAACTCACTGCAGATATAGCCGATAAATGACAAGAAATTGAAGTACAGAAATGCCAAAGATATTTTTTGAAACTGTGGGTAGGGTTGGAAACATAACCTGCGGGAGCTAGCATAGCTAATGGGCTAACAAGAAAAGCTCACAAAGTTGTATCAAACATTTTAATCTCATTAACCTCTGTCACTGTCCTTACACTCACTGCAGCTAATCAGCATCTCGTCTTCTCTGCTGCTTGAATTATTTGGGGCAGTTAAAAAACAAGAATATGAACAAACACTATTTCCTGAATGAGAGGTTAATCCCACCCCCTCCATCAAACTGGCTGGACATTGGACAGCCTCACGATTTTGCATGTCAAAGTTCAATCAGACTGAACTCTGGAGCGAAGTGAAGGAGGCGGGTCAATTTGCGACCGGAAGCAAATGTGTCTGACACTGTTCCACATAGAAATGGGAAATGAAATTTGGTCTGACTGCGCCATTAAGCTGATTGCTTTGAGCGCTCAACTCAGATGACCATATCAACTTTTTTTAATCAATTCATCTCTTCTCATGCGGATTTCTGTGGCTGGACTGTCAGAGGACAATGATCAGAGAGATTTTAGTAAGGAAATCGGAGTGGGGGACATGTCCCCAGTTTAAATGATGCCCTTGCATGACTGTACTGTACTTTGTGGCCTGTGCCTTGATTGCGACCCATATGTGAAGTCCAGTAAGTTGAAGCTACAACCTCCAGTTAGTGGCCATAATGTATCACAATTACCAACATATCAAACTCAAATAAGCTTTACTGGCATGACAGATCAGGAATCTATATTGCCAAAGCAGTACAGAAATACAATATAATAAAGGCATTAAATAACAAATAGAAAAAACATGGGCAGCTGTAATCCTCACATACAGGTGTAATCACTCAAACATTTACTACAGAGCTTGTTTCCCTAAGTGTATGACAATAGTTGACATATTTTGCAGCTAATACTGCACACTGACTTTTCTCCCCACATAGGTAGGGCAGTTTCTGAAGATCGGGGTATAAGTATAATTAGAAGTGAGATTCTGTCTCATCCTCTCTTTTATGACAAAGTGGACACAGCCTAGGCCTCCCTGAGTTGTCTGTTCTGCCTGTGACGGCCTGTTTCTATGGCCAGGCTATGTGAACTCAGTCTGTAGTTTGTCAACGTTTTCCTTAGTTTTCTATCAGTCAATGTGGTCAGGTACTCTGCCACCATGTGCTCTCTCTTCAGGGTCAAATAGAATTCCAACTGACTTTGTGATTTGGTGGTTTCGTTCCAATATTTGATATCATTTTCTGTGGTTGGGCCAGATAGTTTGGTGTCTGTCCTGAAGCCCTGGTGTGGGTGGGCAGAGTTTCAGGACCAGCTGGCAGAGAGGACTCTTATCTTTATACCTGGTTCAAGTACAGCTGAAGACCTTTGTTGCATATCATCCCTTCTCTCGCTCTCCCCTCGTTTCTTGTCATACTTTTTCTGTCCCTTTCGAATAAAGGCAAATATGCCACTACAAAAAATTAAAAAAGACCTACTCGTCACATGATTTGTACTGTGAATAACTGTCAGAAACATTTATGCCAGTCCACATTGATGAAATCACGCTATTTCACAAATAAAAAGGTGTGTAAATATACTCTGAGTGGGTTTACTTTCCACTATATTCCTGTGAAGGCAGACCATAACCATTTAGTTCTGGATTTTCTCATGTCCTTAAAAGCCACAAGTCCAATTTTAGATATGAGGTTTCTGCAGAACACTGACAATATTCATTATCCAATAAAATGGATTCAGAAAAAAAAAAAAAAAGAAAAAGAATCAGCCTGTGCCTGATTCAGACTGAGAGTGTGCAGCATGCAAAATGGAGAGCCCTGGAAAGTCAAATGCCCTCTTCGTTAGACCCTCTCCTTCCTCATCTTCCGACGTAATTAAACAATAGAATAAAATGGAGAGTCTCCCGCTCTCACTGCATTCTGCAGGGATAATTAAATGCGAGAATAAACTAGGAGGACTGATACAGCTCAGTTAGCAAACAAAAGGAGGGTGGGTGGGTACGGGGAGGTCTCAGGCTGCTACCGTATTTAATATTCATAATTCCATTGAAACGGATTTGGCTGAGCCCCCCCAGGCTCGGTTATAGTACATTGAGTCAAACTGCTGGGACTCACACTCTTCCTTTCACTAAAGGTGCTGTGGTGGTTTTGGCCTGCAGGGGGCAATTTAGTAGCGTGACACCACTTGTACTAAAGGGGTATACTTTATTGTGTGTGTGTGTGTGTGTGTGTGTGATGGTGGGGGCTTCTGTGTTCAATTCAAAATCAATCAATTCAGTTTAAGTTGATTTCCTGCCAAATCCAGATACTGAACAGCGTTCGGCAGGAGGAAGTTGACATGCAAACTAACAAGAAACAATTAAATACGAATGGGTTTTCATCAACAAATTAATTGCTGCCTCAATTTACATATTTAAGTGAAAGTTAATTTACCCCTGCGTGTGTGTGTGTGTGTGTGTATAAGTCTTTTTCTTCTTTTCAATGTTGCCACGTAGTGAGGATTAGAGGTGGTGGTCTTATTTAGTGTTTTAATTGAAAGGCCCGTGCAAAACTAAGTGCTCTATATCCTAATCACACATACTTAACCCCATGAAAGAGAATTCAGAGCTCATTTTGTGACGTGTTTGCTTTGATGAAAAAGGAATACGGGTGGGAGTTACTGTACGGGGGTGCAGCACCGCCGTCTCAATGGCAACGCTTGGCGCAGCTGCGGGAACAAAGAAGCAATGATGAAATGTAACTGTAGTCAAACAGATTTTATCATCACGCTTGCTGTATCCCACTGGGGAGCTTTGGGCTTTATTATTAATTTTTTTTGCTTGCATGCTTATGTGTGGTAAAGACGAACTAACAGAATTATGTATACACTTTACCTAGAAAACAAGCCCTCAGTGCAGGACCTTGAGTTTGCTAAGATATGTTAATCAAAATGGTTTGCTTCCACATGCTGGCTGAATTAGCTACCCTCCACAGGCTGCTGATAAGTGAGAGTGGAGAGAAAAATGATTTTTTCTCCTTTTCTTATCATTACCTTTTGCCTGCATCATTTTTTTTTTACCTCAGGATTATGTAAAGCACTAAACAAACTCAGGTAATTTCCCACTTCAATTCTCTCACAAATCTCAGAGCTTACATCACTTGACAAGTAACGAAGAGTGGCAGACTGTGCCACTCACATGGTGATGAATGATTTGTCACGACTTAACAAATACCGAGATGAAACTGCAACAACGCCCAGGTTGTATAATCCCTTTCAGACTTAAAGCATTTTCAGCATTTCTATAAAGCACTATTTACTATATTATTTATCTTGATCAGCTGTCAACACATGCTAAAGTAGGCAAAATGTAATAACTGCAATAAAGAAGGTACTCCAGCAACACAGTGGCTGTTTGCTCAGACAGATAAAGAATTACGAGTGTTTACATTTTCCACTAGTGGCCTCATGACAGTAGGAAAAGCAGGTGTAAACGATCAAACTAATGATGGCTGAATTCCATTTAGCAGCTTCAGTTCCAGAGCTCTGGTCAGTATTGTGCATGCTGGCTCATTGTCACACCGACATTCCAGTTCAGACCAAAGAATGGCGACGAGACGAAACCGTTTTAGAACGCTGCAGGGAAAAGTTTCATCAATACTAGAAATGCAACTGTAGCAAGTAACTCACTATCACTATCCTCATGCATATTTTAAGATGCTACAAATTATATCCAGCTACAAAAAAAGCCTGAAAAGCCAGCAGTTAGAATGGAAGTACAGAGAGTCGTTGCTATGGAAACGATACACCGTCTCGTCCAGTTGCATTGGTGTAAACTGGCAGGTTTCAGAGCGTTGCAGACGGGCGCATTGCAGGTAGTTGCAAGTTTCAACTCGTCTCATCGCAAAACTTTGGTCTGAACTAGGCTTTACTGGGACACTTGAATAGAATGGAACCCTTGTTAGTGCTATTAGTAACGCCTGGGCTTCTCATGCTGTAACATGCCAAAATGCCTGCCATAAAAAAAAGGCCTGTAGACCCTGTTCACGACATTTTTGTCAAAGAAACGAAAAGCCCAGGTGTAAATGACAATAACAATGGCTCTATTCCATTAAGTGTCCCAGTAAACTATGTCAGTGAGTGAGCATGCGCAATACCAGAGCTCTGGAACTGGCTCACGCAAATGGAATGCAGCCATCATTAATGTTATTAATTCCACCTCCGCTTGTCCTGCTTCGACAAGTGAAAATGTCTGCCATGAAAAGGGCTCTATTCCAGTGAGAAATGGTAGCTACTAGCAATAATACTGCTAATCAGGTCCGTCAATAAGTTAGCCCTTGCAAGTGGTTAAACATAAGCTGGCTTCTACAGTGCCCTAAACTAGGAATGGGCAGCACTGGAGAACAAAAAGGCTTCCTAATATAACTCTCAAAACTGGTAACATACTGTAAATGACATTCCCTCTGTTTGCCAGCACAATATGCCAGATATTTGACGTATGGGAAAAACTCGTATGTATATTGGAAAACTAATAAAACTGTGAATAAAAGATTTAATAAGTGAAATAGAATTATTTATCAGCCACAGGGGAACATAAAAAGAGGCTTTGCACACCTGTGAATCATGGGACTAATTAACATCTGTGATTATTTTTCACAAAAATCACAAAAAATGTAATTTATTTTCCAAAATCATCAATCTGTCTCCTCTATTAAACCTGAATTACCATGAACGGGCAGCTGTCGCTAACTCGCACACTGAGACTTTCCATGGACCAAGAAAGCACATATTATTCAGCCTGATAAGCTGTTTTCCTTATTAAACCAGCCCACAGTAACAGACTCAGCAGGTTCTGGTGGTGAAACAGGGCAAAAACAGCCAACATGGTATTAAAATCCAAAGATTAATATCCAAAGATCTGATCAGGTCTGATTCAGCTGTCACAGGAGAAGGAGATGACACAGCTATGAGTCATCTTATGTGTTCCTTACTTCCTTAGCAGCTTCAGATCTATTGCTAGTACACGATGACAAACTTTCCAAAATTTCATCCACCACAGGGATGAAGGTGAAAATGCCAAGGCAGATTTTCTCTCGATGATACAAAGCAGCCATATGCTCTGCATCGCTCTATACTTATTTACTTACTACTATACTTATATACTCTTGGATAGACTTTGCTTCCCTACACACATAAAATTGCAGTGAAACATGGCTTTACATTATGAATATATTTGAATATATTTGTCGAATGTTCAACATGAAACGTTAGCCCCGGTTCCATCTGGTACGTAAGGACACACCTGACACTCTCATCCTCAGCTTATCTTACAACGCAGCATGGGATGGGATAAAACTGGGTGTATGTCAGCGTGCATGTGTGTGTGCGTGTGTGCTGTGACATATGTGAAAGTATGTGTGTGCTGTGAAATATGTTAAATCTCACAAATGTCACAGTCATGCAGACACACGCATTTAGGCATGCTCCAGCTATGGTGAGCTTGTCACTTTGAGGCTCCTAGGATTCTTTCCTGTGACACACACACACACACACACACACACACACACACACACACACTCCCCAGGGCAGAAAGCTAATTCTTCCATTTTATTCAATAATGCAGGAGGGGGAGAGAGATTTTGTTCCTGATTTTGTGGAAACAGGAAACTATCGGCTTGCAGCAGTGGCAAAAAGGGACAGAACAATTAGACTCAGGCCAAGTTTCAATAAAGTTTTTTTTTTAAATGAAGGACTACAGAATCTCTCCTCCACTGTGAACACATCGAAAAAGAGGAGAGACTTTGAGTGAAGAGCAATGAGGGAGGTGGAAATGGCCTAAAGCAACCACACATACACACACACACACACACACACACACACACACTCACCGATGAAACCTCCTGAGCAGCATTGTCATCACTCTCCATTTACTCTGCGGATCACCAGAACCAGCTTAATGTACCACCGCGCACACACACATACAGAGACAAGCACACGCACAGCTGCAGACACACACATCATCATAATCTACTATCTCATCGTATTTCCATGTGTCTCATCCATTATACTACGTTCTATAACTTCAGCAATTTTTCATCCGTGACCATCTCAATCTTCAGCAACAAAAACGCTGCTGGAGCGTGAAGCCTTCGCCATATGAGCGGTAATTAAAATACTTAAAGAGCCAATCTGCAAGTCCCAAACTTACTTAACACGTGGGCAAAAAGGTTTTCACTCTCAGTTTAATTAGTAGGCCTCCTGGAACAAAGCTAAAGTTTTGACAGTTCAACACAAGTTCTAAACCTATTCATCTGCTGTCAAGAGTCAGTTAATATCAGTCAAAATGAAAGAAGATGACCAGTTGCAGAACTAGGATTAGGGTTTTGGGTGAGCCAGAGAACGGAGTATTTCTGTTTTATTTCTGTGCGATCATGACTCCTAGTTGAAAAGAGGCTAACAGCTAATATATAAACTTGAGAAGAGAGCAACTAATGTGCTGAAAACCCTGCGCTTTTCAACTATAGCAATGTGCGGGAGCAAGTGGAGTTTTTCACTGCAGAAAGAGGTAGCAGGATATGAGCGACAGTGTACAGAGACATGATTGGAAGTTGACTGATTTCACAAGTAGTCTCATTAATGTATCGAAGTGTATATGTCTTACATAGAGACTGTCCTCCCCAAAACTATGGCCGTATAGGTCGTCTGTACAGCAGCTTATTACAACCTGTATTTCCGTTTGTATTTATGGTGACCTCACCTCACAGCAAGAGGGTTCTGGGTTCGAACCCGCTGGCCGGCTGGGGCCTTTCTGTGTGGAGTTTGCATGTTCTTCCCGTGCCTGCGTGGGTTCTCTCTGGGTACTCCAGCTTCCTCCCACAACCCAAAGACATGCAGGTTAGGTTAACTGACGACTCTAAATTGCCCGTAGGTGTGACTGTGAGCGTGAATGTTTGTCTGTCCCTATGTGTCAGGCCTGTGATTGACTGGTGACCTGTTTAGGGTGTACCCTGCCTCTCGCCTAATGTCAGCTGGGATCGGCTCCAGCCCTCCGCGACCCTCTAAGGATAAGCGGATATAGATAATGGATGGATGGGTGGATTTACGGCGACCTCTAGTGGCCGCAGTAATTATAACGGGAGCAAAGACAGAAGTCAGATGAGGTAGTATGAAGAGAGACAAAGTCCGCGTACGGAGGAGGTTGGGGTGGATGGATGGGTCAAACAACACAGGACTTTCACCCTGGAGACCACGTTCATGTCCTGTGTGAAACCAAAAGTTTCTTTGACTTATTTAAACTTAGGTACATAAGTTATGTACGTAACTTACTAAACTTAACTTACTAACATACTTTTTTTAACCCAAACCATGATCTTTTCCTAAACCTAACCAAACTGCGACTGCTTCACAACGTTAACCTCATGTTTATTATCATTACTATGACAACGAAGGTCCAGTACGCCTATATATGTCGTTTTGGGAGTCACTGGCAAACGACCTATTCTGTTGTTTATGTTGGAGGACTTGTTGCTTACATACTGTACATAATAAACACTGTAGGAATTCATGGAACAAAGTATATAGAGAGACGTTCGCTGTAAACGGTGCAGATGGATTTCTCTTGTTACGTAGATCCAGGGCCAGATTTTCATAGAAGAGGATTATGTTCAACCTGTGCATCTGAAATTAATTTCTGGTTTACTAAGGCGACATTTAATTACACAATCAGCGACTGAGAGTGTCTGACAGGCACACTCAGTCACAAAGCAGTTCAGTGAAAGCATTTGTCCAACATCACCATTTTAGTTTATGTTCGTACGTATGTTCTAAAATGTACTGACATGCAAATTAGTAGTATTAGTAAGTACAGTTGAGGTTGATGGGACTGTCATTAGTTTTGCAAGTATTTTTTCATAAACCAAAGTACTATTAGACAAATTGCAATCCATCCAATAGTTGTGGAAATATTTCACTTACTGGACCAAAGTAGTGGACAGACAGGCAGAATGTGCCTTCTATAGAGCCACGCCTAGCATGGCTAACAAAAATACTCAAACTTTTGAGCATATTTACTAAGGAAGGCAGTGATTTAACTCTATTCGGACTTATAAAGTGCTAAAAAGTGAAATGTAAAAAATGCAAATAAAAAGTTTACTCATTAGGGACTCGGTAAACATCAAACTTCATGTTCAGATTTAATGACCACACAGCCAGAACTCTGTCCACCTTTTGTTTTGAACTCATTGGGCACACCTCCTCTGCAACAATTATGTTTCTATCGAAAACAAGCTAATTAAAATTTCTCTTCCCCACCACAGCTTTCCTCTACTATACCTACGCATACTGTATCTGCACCTGTTTTTAGAGGTGAACGATTTTTCCACACAAAAATGACCCTCAGAAATACCATGAACCTCTGCAAACCAGCAGAATTGCAATAAACCACTCTCTCTCTCTTTCTATCATCTTCTTGCTATTTGTGCAGTCCTTTCTTGAATGCAGGATACAAGCATAAATATCAGGTATGTCCATAGGCACAGAAATCGTCTGAAATGCTGTGCTTCAAAAGCTATCAGAATCAATATCTCTGATCAATATCTTTACACGATTTTCACATATTCAAACTGACAAACACTTGACCAGTGCTTTCATCTAACCTGAGGTCCAATACTGGCACTGCCTCTGGTGCTGACTTTAAAAAGCATCCAAAATGATCATCTGCAGGGTGTAGCTCTGACACTTGAAGACTGGAACGGACTAAATATTTTTTAACAGTGGTTAAAAAACTGAGATAAAATGACAGATTGGAGCTTAAGCACATGGCCCGACTAGATGTGCTGGATGGCAGGAACGGGTGCACAGAGCCCTGACTTGGCAATATTTTCAACTATGACACACACCAAGTATGCTGATTATGAAAAGGGCTGCAAAAATCTAATTATATTATGCAAAATGGATTGAAAAGTCTGTGAAATTATGTCGTAATTCATTTAAAGTGTGACAGTTGATGATTCAGCCTAAAGAATCTGTTTATGCAATAGGAAATATTTCTCTAATTGTATTAGGTGTATTTTCTGAGTTCAGTTTGGGTTCTCTGTGTTGTAACTACGTGCTTCCCAGAACCAGACTTTCCTTGTTAATCACTAAACTGCTCCACTGGTTAACCACCTTGTTCAAACACATTTTGACTGTCATGTTTACACACACACACACACACACACACACACACTATCTCAGTCCACAGGATTCAAACCAGACAGAAGCAAGCTTCTCCTGGCAACCTTTCTGCCAAGCGATGCCTCCAATCTACATGCAGAATGTGGAACACAGTCTAATTAATTCCAGTTGCCAATTTGTCTGCATTTCAGTGTGCATGTGAGGTCTTCTGTTTAATCACTGCCGGGTTTAAAGCATAAAGTGAGGAATGTGTTGAACAGCAGGTCAAGTTCCTCATACATGCTGCGTGCTGAGAGGGAAAACAACGCAGAATACTAAAATTTGTGTTCAGCTTCATGGCAACACCGTGCAGAAATATGCTTTTCCATTATATGTATATCATTTGAAATCAATAAATCAAATGGCTGCAGTGTAAACACTTCTTTGCCAAGTTCTTTGCCAAATCATGTTCAATAATAAATAATCAGATGAATTTCTATCCAGCTCTTATTTATTTTTATCTATCCGGGGAGTCTTAATAGTGAAAAAGCCTTCTTATTCTCTGATGTGCTTCCATCTGTTGACACTTCTGTGTATAATATAACGTAGGAGATTTCACATGCTCTATGTGCGGTATTTACATCTGTAGCAGTGGGCTATGTGTTAAGCTTGTTACATTGCTCAAGGTAAGGTCTTGTTTTTAAGGTTTTCTGTATTTTGAAAAGAACAAAGACAGGTGATGGCAAACACTTCAAACTTAGCTTTTAAAATGTCACTGAGGTGAGTTTTTGAGAGTGGACTTTGCATTGCAAGCATTGTGGTTTGCCTTGCATACATTCACTCTAAATACGTTAAACTAAACAGGTGTCACAGTTTTAAGCAGCTAACAGCCTGCTTGCTTTGTGAAATCCACTTCCCAGTAATTTGCCACTTGGCATACTGTTTGTGGGAACAACAGTATCATATAGTTATGAAATTCATCCGTGTCAGGGTGGCATGGTGGTGCAGCGGTAAGCACTGTTGCATGGGAGGTGGATACTTAAATACTTCATCAATACTAAATCAATACTTAACGCTCCTTCTGCAACATAACATATTCAACCCAATACAATCCCATCCATACATGGTACAACCCATGACATCACTGGTGATGTCGGCAAGAGCATTAAAACAGGAAGTGTTTGGTTGCTACCCCCTTTTAACTCCTGAGAAAGCATGGTGAGGATGGTAAATTACAACAAAGGAAGCTAATGCGTAACTCAAGAAAACTAAAGATTACATCAATAAACAATAACTGAATTTAAACAATATGTGCCTAGAGTTTTACATTTTTCTTTTCTTTTGGATATATTCTTCGGGCATTTTTCCCTTTTTATTAGATTAGATTTTATTAGACGAGCGGTAGAGCAGGTTGTCTTCTGGGTTGGCAGTTTGACCCCCCCCATCCACATGTCAAAGTGTCCTTGGACAAGACACTGAACCCTAAGTTGCTCCTGATGGAGGCCAGCTACCTTGCATGGCAGCTCCATCACCATCGGTGTGTGAATGTGTGTGTTAATGTTTGTGTGAATGGGTTAATGAGACCAATCTGTAAAGTGCTTTGGGAATCGTTAAGGTTGAAAAGCGCTATATAAGTGAAGTCCATTTACCATTTATCCAAAATCAGTCAAACATTTTTGCTGTCACAAAGCATGCCAAAGTGATTTAAAAAAAAAAAAAGAAAAAAAGCTTCTGAGCTTCTAAACTTCTATCTAAAGTTTGCAACTATTATCTACAAGGGCATCATTCCACCGGGGATGGGGAGGGACATGGCCTCCAGTTATTACTCAAAGCAATAAGCTTAATGAGCAGCAGCGAGTGGTGCAAAGAGTCTTTTTTTTGCCCTGGCTTTTGCCTCTCAGGCTACATACAGGCTGCCCTATCTTATTGGTGAAGGTTGTTGGAGCTGTATGCAGCCTGAGAGGAATACCTGCAAACAATACTCATGGCTGAACATGACATTGAGAACTTTGTTTTTCCAGTAATATTTTTATCTACAGTTAATATTCTCCTAAAAAGACCATAGAACTGAAAATCAGTCAAAGACCTCTTTGTAGAAAACATGGAAATACAACATAATCTATCAAAAAGGAATCTATAAAGGAAACTAAAAGGGATCTTTAGTAGGGTTAGTACATGAACAATAAATGTGCTATGTTAACCTCTGCTTTGTTAATTTATCTATATTTTTAGTTTGTTTATTTTTGTCCTTCACCATGCCCCCCCCCTTCTGAAACCAAACCTACGGCCTTCATTAGCTAACATTAGATATTGGTCATACCAGACCAAATGAGGCTCTAACAGAAAAGATCCACGGGTAAATTGAATGAAATGGATTTATGGATTGAACTTTCCAGTTGTAACAGGATGAATGTCTTTTCCCTTCTTTTAAAAGTTACATAGTCTTGCTTTAATAATCCTTCTGTACTGAAAGGAGAACAGTATGTGACTGTGAATTAGTGGTTGGGGGTTTGCTTTTAATATGTGATCAACATTACAATGAGAACTGCAAGAAGCAATGATATTACCAAGGTTCACTTGTGCGCGGGCAAATACACCCAAATCCCATGCAGAAAGACAGAGTTTGCAACATCAAAACCCACAAAGCTCAGTAATGTGCCTTGATTGCAAATTAAAATGGACTCAAGTCAGGCAGCAGATTACAAAGCTGGCAAAGCTGCTGCTTTTAGACATTTGTGAAGACACTGGGGACGGTGATGGATTTACCACTAAGACATCCCAGCTGACTTTACAGTTATTTCTCCAAATGTCCTTGATATCTCTCCCTCTCTTTCTCCCTTACTCTTTCTGCCTTGCTTTCTGTTTCTCTATGGGAAAGATATTTCTGTCACACGTCCTCATTAAATCATAGACCAGCTAGACTCTGTAAGTTGAGAAAATGCCTTCAAAGCACACACACACACACACACACACACACACACACACACACACTATCGTAAATGAATGAGCATACTACCCAGCACAGTACACAGACAGGGTTTGCCTAATCCCCTAGTTAATGAAAGCAAGAGAAGGCTGGGTCCAAATAAAACTCTTGCCGTTTGCCAGCCAGTACAAATCCACTGTGAAATTAATGCTATAAAACGGCAATTTGATGATAAGACCGGTGTTTCTCATCAAAATCCACATACATTTATTTTTCAAAATTATGAGAAAAAACAAACAGCAAAGGTACAATTAAATGAAGGATTTTTGTTTTTAAATGACCACTTAATGAATGGCCATTCAGGTTGGAATGACCTGTTTCAAGCTGTGATTGGACAAAACTGAGAAAACCATGGATTTGTTTTTTTCCCTTGTGTATTAAAGAAACCAGATTTTCTGCTGTAAATATACACGACTAAGCGCTGAGAGAAAGAGAGAGAGAGAGAGAGAGAGAGACAGAGAGAGGGGTTTATAAATGGGAAAAGAAGTCATAAATACTGCAGTTCGGAGCTCGGAGCAGCAGAGGGGCCAAGTTGCACAGGACAAATGGCCTGTTCGCTCATCAGTGTCAACACGCACATACAGCTACACTGTATATTCAACGTCACTAACAATTTATTGATCAATATTGTATGTATGTATTTCAATAGAAAACATTACACTTCATAATGTATTGTATTCATTACACAAGGTATGGGCTGGGTCTGGATTGACTTGCCGTTCGGTCCGGATGCGGACCGAGGTCCGGAGTTTGAGAAGTCCTGCTGAACACCATGCTCAGATTATAGACTATACTAAAACATAACATATCATTTTGGATCACATCATTGATACTCCACTGGTCGTCCAGTCGAACTTTAATATCAAAAGTACAATCATCAAAAACATACTTTCTAAACTATCTAAACTGCATCAAATGTGTCATAGAAAGTTCAGTGCTCCACCCCTAAAAAAGTACCAACATAGCTCAAGTCTAAACACAAAAAGCTTTCCCTGGCCTGCATATCTGCTGTCTAATCTGTCAAGACCAACAGAAAGAGAGAGAAAACGATAGGAACAGGCACAAAAAGGATGATAGAAAAATGCAGCAGTGAGAAGAATATAAGTTAGAACATTCAACAGAGAATTCCCTGCAGGCAGGACTTAAAGAGGGGAGGAAGAAATATTAGAAAATGAAAAAAAAAGAAAAAACAACAACAAAAAGCTCAGTCCTTGGAAAAAGACAGAAAGTAAATGGGTCAAAATGCTCCTTTTCTGGCAAGAGCAAAACCACGAATAATAAGTGCTGAAAGGCAGGAGAGTGAATGTGATGCCAAGGCGGCTGCCCCTCCACTCCTCCATCTCCTCCTCCACGTGTTGCCGCCAACGAGAATAAAATGTTTAAAATTTCATCTGTGGGACGACCTTGACTGGCTGAGAGTGGAATTAAATTTCTGTGGAGAAGAGTGGATGTTGGAGTGGCTAGACTGAAACAGATCATGTAGGACATGATTAGAAAATACTGAACAACACAAGGAGGGCTGCAATACATAATGAATCACAACTGGCTTGCCGCCTGTACTTCAGTGAGTACTGTATTTAAGATAGGAGGTGAAGGTGAAGGGACGTCGGGTTTGTCTCACTGGGTAATTTGCTCAAGTTTAAGCAAAGTGTGTGCTCGTATACTAAAACATGCCAATTCACTATGTTTGATTGAAAATTAAAGTACACATAAACCATTAACAGGAAACAGAATGAAACGAGATATTTGTACTTTCCTCTTAATATCCTTGCTGCAACTTTGCTGCAGCCAAATGATGTAAAATAAATGATGTCAGTGTTCCTGGCAGAACTACATAATGTGTAAAACATATGGCCGTTTTTACTGCCTTGCATTGTGAGACAGTTATTATACATGATGCAAGCACTACCAATACAAAGTTGTTCGTCATACCGTCAAAAACAACCCAGAGGAGCATTTCCTGATGAGGAGTGCTACAAAAAAGATTCATATGACTGTTGTCTGACCAGCCAGCACCCAGGTTTAATTAGGTTTGTACAGAGCCCTGGAGTGGCTATAGAGAGAAAAAAATAAATATAACCACACCAGGTTTTACTACATCGAGTGCTCAAAATGCTTTTGCGAGGCACAATTTCTTCCCACGTTTTGATTAATTTGTGGGCACGAGCAGGGGCGTAAATATAGACAGTGCAAGTAGTGCGGTTGCACTGGGGCCCATAGAGAAAGTGGGCCCTCCACCAATGTGTTTGTACCTGTATGTTTGTGTTCAATGAAGAAGTGACTTTAAACTAAAAAGGTGCCATTTGCTATATATGCTCTCAAAAGGCAAACCCATCTCAATGATGGTTTTAGTTTTTTTTTTTTGTAAAATAGTCGTAGCAATCTATAACAAAGTTATATGCTTTCTCTACATAAACTATAACAACTATAAATAAACTATCCAATAAAATTAATAATTTCTTATTTTCTTTGGTAGTTTTGCCATATACAGATATGCAATGATGATTGCTGGGTAATATGTATGTTGATGTTGTCCAATGATGTCTCTATTTGATCATGTGACGAGACTGTACAAGATATGGTAACTAATTTAGGCACAAAATCTGTCAAGACTGACAAGCTGATCCCATCTGCAAGCAGAGCAAGCAGTCATGCCTAAACATCAGTAAGTAACTCATTCGACTGTAAAACCCACATTGTTGCCTAATGGTACGTGTGTGTGTGTGTGTGTGTGTGTGTGTGTGTGCTTCATAAGTAGTAACCAGCGCGCACTAGGGCCCATCTTAATAGTATGCACTGGGGCTCATCATAATTACTTTACACCACTGGGCACGAGACACAATTCATTCCCATGATTTGATTAATTTGTGCACATGAGATAAGTGTATATAGGCTACAGAGAGCCAGCACAACAGACCAGACTTGTTTAACACAGCGCCGAGTAATGCTTGACACAAACTGTTAACTCATAGTTCTTCAGAATTAACGTTTCCCATTACTCAACACTCTGATATATACACTTATCTCGTGCGCACAAATTAATCAAAACGTGGGAAAGAATTTTTTTCCTCTCTCTGGCCACTCTGGGGCTCCGTAAGTTTGGGCACAAATACTACTTGCTAAGAGGCTCCTGGTGCTATAACAACACTTTGAAAAGACAAAAGTCTTAATTTGCACAGCCTCAAGACAACCCTGTCAACTACATATTTCGTTTATATATACTACTAGTCAGAGATGGGCAGTATTTCTGTTACTTGTATTTGAAGTAAGTATTTCAGTTACTTTTGAGTAGTTGGTAATTGGTATTTGACAGGGCTGAAATAATTCCAATGTAATTCATAACAAGATACTTTAGAGTGGAGTAATTTTGTATTTTCCAAATACTTAAAATACTTTTTCCATGATTCCTAAAACATAAAAAACAAGACTAGATCAAATCCGAGTGTATGGCTGGAGAGATCACAAGCCAAAGCTGAGCTGGCCCTTCATTTCTATATATATATACACACATACATAGATATATACATATACATATGCTCTTATATATATATATATATAACAACTATATATCTTCCATTCCTTCAATCCATTCCATTCCATTCAGTCCTTCCTCCATTCCCATTCCATTCCATTCCATTCCTCAATCAGTCCTCCATTCCCCCCTCCCTGAGAGATCTTAGGGATGTGGTCAGGGTGGATGGGGGGTGTAAAAAGTGCAGGACTATGATACTGCAGGCTGGCGTTCACATCTTGAGTCTTGCGTGTGGTTAGATTCAGGCAATAAAATGATTTTAGTTAGGAAAAGATTGTGGTTTCAGTTAGATATTAATAAAGTATACACATTGTGTCTCACACCTCAAGTCAGTGTCGACATTTTCAATATTTAAGAGAGAGCACAATCGTTCCCTAACCTTTACTTTACCAATAGCTGTGAGTACCTAAAAATAACCATCAAAAAGTTTAATCATGCTTTAGTTGCTACAAGCTAATATTGCATTGCAAGTACGAATCTTGTGGGAAAATAAATGAAATAAGTTGTCAGACATTAAACTGAGATGTACAGAATCAACATCCTAATTATGTAAAAATAGTCTTGGTGGCATTACATTGCTGACAAAACATTCTCTCTTGCAAATTAGTAGCACATTATGTAAACATAATTTCTTGGAGGCAGGGTTTCACAAGAAGTCCTTGTCAGAAAAATGTAAACATTGTTCATTTTAAGAGTTTGAGGTGAGGTATGAATGCTTTAATGTACAAGATATATGTAGTATAAGTTGCCCAACAAAAATGTTAATTATGTCCACAAAAATCATTACACATGCACGTTTGAGTGCCCTAATTTTTAAGAATTGTGGATGAAAAGAAATGTAATCTCTTAATTAATGTCTGGTCCATTGTAGTGTAAACATAGCTTTGAATTCTGTGTACCATTACACCTAAATTCATCTCTTATATTTATCTGAGTAGATATGCAGTGCACAAACTACTGTATAATATTGCATTTACTATGTTATCTACTAAATATATTTGACATAGTAATACATTACAGCTTTCAATATACAAGGTACAGATATTTTGCAAGACTTTATTAGAGTTTATAGAGAGCTACATTTGTGGCCCTAAAATACTGCATTCATGCAGTAGCTGCAAGCATCCCTACTCACCCTGTCCTTTCCCTCAAAACTGAAAACACCCCAAGTTATCAAACACTAAGCTGACTCAGACAGACTATTCATTCCCTATGATATCTTTAAGGCTTCCACTTTTGATGAAATAAAATGGCTGTTTTGCTGAGCAAGGGAAATGACTCACAGCTGTCTGGTAGATAGCAGATTTAAGGCAGCCTGCCCGTCATTTTTGTGTCTCTGGATGTGTGTGACTGTACGTGTGTACGTCTCTGTGTGAGCACACAAGCATATGGGATAACTATCCACGCTTGTCCACAGAACTGTACGTGCCTGTGAGTACCACATCTGCACTATGTGGATTTCATAATCTGATTGAAACATTTCATGAGGATCTGGTGGAATATTTGCTGCGAGTCTGACTCAAGACATTAATTTGATGTTTGGTCTACTCTCTTAAAAAGCAGAATTTGCTACCCGCCAGGCTACGGTAAAACACTCAAATACAAAAGAGTTTGTTGTATTTGACTCAAAAACATAATTACAGAAAAAAGGATTCTGTGATTTGTCCATTAAGTCACATTTTCTGTCACTTTAGAGAACTCATTGCTTTGAGAATCAGCAAACTGTAATAGAAGATTTTCTGCAACATAGCATCTGAAGTGTGCACTCAGACCTGAGGTGGAAGACTCAGTTACCTAAGAACAAACACAATTGATCATTTTTTCTCATTTGTTTTGCAATGTGTATCCCCTACAGTGACATTATGTATATTTATGCTCCTAATGCTCTGCTTCTCCACATTTACGAGTTTACTTTGAGGCATATTTATGTATACATCAGAAAACTCATGTCTTGCTTGCCAGGTGAGCAGCATCATAAACTGAAAAAAATATGTGTAAATGAAAGTATTTACAAAAACAGTGTATGTATTACATTATATGTAGTATCTCGTAATTAGGAGATACAAATCTCCTAATTATGAGTAAAGCTAGACATGGATAGCAATGATCACCATTATTTCCCCTATCATTTGAGGCTTTGATAGATGTCATTGGCTAATATAAGGCTAGATGAAACAATGACATGATTGGTATGTCAATATTGCTCGGACACATACACACACAAAACCTCTCTCTCTTTTGAACTGCTCACCGTGCGCTTCAGCCTGCTCAACAACAAAACGTTGCAGTTAGCATTTGATCCCTCCCTTGTTCACTCATTCACTACTCCCTACATAATAAACAATCAGTAGTTTACTCTATAGTTAGCATCAATTGATATTTCGGACACTTATAAGTCATCATCACTGACAGGTGTAGTGTTGCACCACTGTAAATCAATTAAATGTGACCCATTGTGCATTGTGGGATTGTTGGCAGAAAGTAGTGTATATGCCACTACTACTACTACTAGTTTTGTTCCGTTGTGGAATTTTTGAGAGCACTATATAGTGAATAAGTTTCACACTCAGAATTTGAACACTCAAATCAAATGTCGAACAGTTAATGTAGTGCACTATTTAGTAGTTCTGGATTCTGACCTACCACATCAGCCCACAACAGAAGTTGATTAGATATCTCACAATTACAAGATACAGATCTTATAATTATGATTAGGATCCAGGTAATTATTATGTTATTATTAGGTTAGGTAATTATGAGATAATAAGTCATATATGAGATATGGAATAATTTTGAGATACGTTTACCATGTGTTTTTTCCTTGGTGCATGCAAAGAGCTTCTGTAGGAAACACAAAATGTTCACTCTGAAGGTATCTGCAAAACTTTTTCCGTCAACATATTTCTTTTGTTTTCTCCACAAATAAACATTTTTATGGTTATATCATGGCAACTCAAAGCACTGAAGCACAGATTAGAGAAAGATTGTGGGCTCATTTAAATAATGAAAAAAGTAAATGTTTTTAAATATTGTGTAAATTGGTGTAAAAAGATATTTTCCTCTGAAATGTAGTGGAATACAATTATAAACATTGTCAAGCAAAGTACAAGTAAATGTACTTAGTTACATTCCACCACTGCCTAAACCCTAAACACCACATGGGACCCCGTCTCAGGTGTCCTGCACTTTGTATACTTATCCTCTGTCCCGACATCCACCCTGTGCCTTTTGTGTGGTATAACAATGCATAGACTGTATAAAAGAAGTGGACGTAGCCACTGTGATGTCGCCCGCTTTGTGGACTTCCGTTTTGAAGCCTCGAGTTGGCATTTTGGCCATCGCCATCTTGTTTTGTTGGAGCCAGAAGTGACCATATTTGGACGAGGGGGCGGAGCTGGGGATCTGAGAACCCGAGGACACTATGCACGCCCACTTCTACCAGCAACCTGACTGCACTTGGCTCCTAGCTACGCCGCACGAATTCGCTGCTAACAAAGTTAGCTTGTATATATACTTATCGGAAAAAATGAACAGCTGACTCCTTAGAGTGTTTTTTAGTACAACTGAATGCTTCTATACTGATTGATAGGTTGCCGTGGTAGTGACTTGTCACTCACAAGGTAGCCATGCCCTAAAGCATACCCTGCTTTACTGTCTTTTTACTCCAAATGGGACCATAATTTACAAAATGAGACTTGAAACTTGCGATTGAGACCATAAACTCTTAAAAATATTTACTGAGGTAATAAATTAAGTAAGAAGTAGGATCATTTTCTAGACTTCTATACAATCGACTTTTGCAACCAGTGGAGTCGCCCCCTGCTGGCCGTTAGAAAGCATGCAGGTTTAAGGCACTTCCGCATTGGCTTCACTTTTCAAACCAGGAGGTTGGTGCTTGTAAGAACGTCACACTTCCTGGATTGACAAAGCAAATCAGTAGTGAACATATGTTGTAGGAGACATTATTAAAATTCCAAGTGTCACCATGTTGTGTCAATATAATAAAGTCATTGTTAAATATTGGAATGCATGCCATACTGATCAGATTTCAGCTTTCCAAACAAGATCAAGAAAGACAGTAAAACTTCCACTTAATTTCATACAAGCAGACATTAGCACATTTTCTGCACCAGAGTTTCATGCCTACATTATGTAAAGAAGCACCACAATATCATCTCTTAAAGTATCTGCAATTTGATTAGGGACCAGTAGCATGTTTCATTGTCTGTCTTTATTTTCATATAATCCTGCAGTAATGTGATTTCTGTAATGCTGTTGCATGTAAACCGATACACTCTTGGCCCGGTCTGTTCTGGTGAGGCGAGTTGTCTGCGGATGTGCTGACGAGGCTTGATATCAACCAGTTTTGTGGCAGAGCAGCCGGACAATCTGTTTCTCATCTCCATCTTCAACTTCAGCTGCTGGAGCAGTTCCACTTCGTTAGATTTGACGAGCTGGATGGGACTATTTTCTATCCTTCTGCTGCAGAATCGCACACACACACACACACAGGCTCACAATTTCAAATACTCACAAAAGCACAAACACACTTGTGCACTCGATACACGCGCACATAAACAAATGCACAAACAGATTCACACGTGGAAGCAGAGACATTTGAAAATGCATGCAAACACACACTTGCAGAAGAGACATTTTCGAGTTAGATGACATCTGCTCCACGTCTGTCTGTAATTGTCTGGTAACTGAACAAGCAGGAGACATTTATCACTCTGCCTTCGCCTCGGAGAGGCAGATGACATCTCCTCCAACACCTCCACCCACACCTCCTCAGATCTTCTCTGCTACCCTCCGTATCACAGCTGCTCCACCGTTCTCCGCCACACCTCCTCTCCACAACATCCCTACTGTTCCTCCTCCTCCTCGTCACAGCCATTCTTTATAACCTGCTCCTCTCACCTCCTCTGCTGTCATCTCTTCTTTTTTTTAAATTCCCTTCCTACTGTCTCGCCAAACTCCTACTCCTCATTTTTTGGAAGTCTACACTTTCTCCATCCAGATCTTTTGTTTAATGACTTCAATCTTTTCCTCACCTCTTTCATCTCCTCCCCTGCCCTCCCCACTCTCTCCTCTTTTTTTCCCCCGTGAAGGCTGGACTGGACTCATGCTTTACTGTCACTCCTTGACCTCGCCTGTCTCTCACAAACTATAGCAAGTTTGGCAGGAGAGAGAAAAAGAGGTCAGGAAAAAAAAAAGATATCCAGCAGAGGCTCTCAAATGTTTCCACAGACCCCTAAAAACACATTGGTGTCACAGAGCCACACTTTGATAATACTTTGGATGCCCTATATTAGATGTATTGTTGATGAAGTATTGCATTGTATAAATCACTGATCTTTGTTATCTTGGTATCTTTGCCTATGTAGTCGTGGTGGCTATCCTGTCCTGCTGGTATGACTGCTAATTGCTTAAGCACCCACTTCTTCTGCTTTTTTATTTTTAATCCCATGTAGCCAGACCCTTTTTATAACAGTAGGATGACAGAGGTTGGGAGAAATCCTCATCAGTAAAACATTTGTTTACCTAAAAAAAAACAAGATCTTCAAAAAATCTTCAAAATGTCAGCAAACTCACTGTATCTCTGCCCTTTTCTAACAAGCCATTTATCCAACCAATTTCTGCAGACCTCTGTGGCAGAACTTTTTTTTCCAACCCAGTTATCTAAAATAACCTTTTTTATCATATTTTTCATAGTTTGCTAAACCTAATAAGCACTTTTGAAACTCCACGAGCCCCCCCCCCGACTAATTTTAACTTACATAGCCTACGTAAGTTACGTACGTAAGTTAAGTTACATAACTAATGTAGTTATTTTAACCCAAACCATGATCTTTTCCTAAACCTAACCAAACTGCGTTAACGTTAACCACGTGTTGCTGTTGTTACCATGACGATGAAGTTCTGGCACGCCTATATATGTCGTTTTGACAAATGACCTATTCTGTCGTTTAGGTTGGAGGACTTGCTGTACCATATCTGAGTATCAACCCTGGCAAGTAATCATCCTGTGTACTCCAAATACAATGTTTAGCAACATTTAATCTAGATAATATTTAATATTTACTATAGATATGTACAGCCTAGTATCATATATATATATATATATATATATATATATATATATGAATACAAATTGACTTGAAACTTTTGTTAGCTGTGACTGAAGTATCCATGCTAGACAATAACTATTTGCTTTTCTCCCATTTTTGACAACAATATGAGTGTTCTAAAAGAGTCTGAAGTTCTGTAAAGTCACCAGTGTTAAGAGTCATATACAAAGCCAGCACACTGTATCTAAGTCTAATAGGTTACAATAACATTTCTGCTACAGAGACTTTAATATTCATGTGTTGTTATTTAGAATTTCATCAGTAATGATGTGATAAGGATTCTATTAAACCGTAACTGGACACATTGGCTCTGCAGATGAGATATCTTGTTATTGTATTCAATGGTTATTGAACTCATTATAGAAATATCGTGTTTCTGTTATGAGACATGATTTCTGGCCCCTTTTGTTATTGTATTAAGTGATAATTACAGTGATACTGGAATTAAAATTCCCTAGCGTGTATCCGCTATAGCTCAGCATTATGGCAGCCTGTCAGTATGAAGTGATAAAAAAAAAAGGTTATAAAAAATTATTAGCAATTTATTAGAGTGTAAAAATACTGCGTTTTTTTAAACCTCAGAAGCCTACACAATGACTCATTTCTTCAGGAGACACAGTCCTCCCTGCTGAAGCTCTATATAGGGTGGATGTTGTGGAATGTCTCTTAGTCCTCCATGTTGGAGGGTCTGCTATGTGTCTTATTATTGGATATTTAAAATAAGTCACAGTGTAACAGTATACCTGCTTTTTCTTCAATATTAATCTTTACTACTGTACAGAAAGTACCTGTTTTTCTTTTGGAAATGGTTATCCGTGGTTACAGGTAACCATGTTGGGGGAATATCTACACAAACATTCAATGAAAGGTTTACCTATATGACTACTCTAAGATTTCCAGACTACAATATTAGAGCAGTATGGCCTATGCATGGCAGAAAAGTACAAGACTCTGACCAACCTTTGGAGACCTAGAATGAGTGCTGAACATGTAGAATATTTATTGTAGACTATACAGCCTTGGGCTAAAGGCTCACAACATGACACTGTGTCAAAAAAACATTTCACATTTTCTGAATGTCTTGACATGGGACCAGTGTGAGCACTTGAAGAGCAGTCAACAAACAGAGTAGCACGCTAGAAGACTGCCGAACAATATATCTGGGAATGTTTCTGTTTGATAATCAGGAGACTAGCTCCACATGAGGTTCCACACAGCTGGGGCACCAATGTTGTCATGTCAGTGGGCAGAGACTTCCTGCTAATGTGTCTCTTCTTAAAATTCATCTGGAACTTAACTGAAACTAGTCCTGTCCAGTGAAAAGCTATACTGATACGAATTCTTTCTAGGGCTTGAAGATAAACATGTTCTCATCCCAGGTCGTCAAATACCAACGCTGTCACATTAAGTTACATAACGTTACGCATGTGACGTACGTAACGTACGTAACTTTTGGTTTGACACGGGACACGAACCCTGGTCTCCTGGGTGAAAGTCCTGTGTTTGACCCATCCACACCGACCTCCTCCCTATGCGGACTTTGTTGGTCTATATATCACATTATCACGTTATCTGGATACATGCAATAACTTATCTGAGACAGATTTTGGACCATATCACCCAGCCATATATTGTAGCAAAAAAAAAAAAAGTGCTTCTGAATGTTGAATTTTCTAAAATCACCACAATATCCTGATGCACAAAAATAAGACCAAGAGAAAGATGTATATATTCAGAGAAGCGTGTTGTCTGATTTGAGCAGCGAGCATTGTGTAATTCCCAGATGGTAACCAGGCAGGGCAGGTGGTGCTAATCTAAGGTGTGTGTGCTGTGTGCAGGTGTGGAGGGGTCGCGGCGGTCAGGGCCAGTTGCGAATAATTTCTCCCATGTCTTTCCTGCTCTTCCTCACCACTCTCCTCCCCCTCCTCCTCTGCTCCACTCTCTCTCGCCCCGGAGCGAGATTTTCTCAGCTGCTTCTTTGTTAAAATGACAGGCTCTAATAGAATAAATAAGGCACCTATTTTTACCTGGCTGCTGGCAGGGTGATCACACTTACACACATACCAGAACGCAACGCTGCGCTGGAGGTTGGTGAAGAGCTGACACCTGACTCGGTGGGGGAGGGCACTGCGGTTGCGAGGAGGTCATGGTGATTTAATTGAGAGAGAAAGCAAGGAGGATAGTTTGAGAGCCTGAGTCAGAGAGAGAAAAAAAGTCGCTAAGTAGAGAAAGACAGATAGATTGATACAGGAAACAATAAAAAGAGTAAAGTTTGAGTGACACTGTGTTTACTGCACACACACCTTTGCTTGTGTCTGATATTCCCGCCTATATACAGTATTTTCAATTTGATCTGACATTTAACAGCTTAATGTCACCTTTAGGTGTTTTGGAAGCGCATTCAAATTTTAATTGCTGTTGGAGTGTTTTGACAGAACTCCAAGGCATCTAATTATTTTGAAGCTGTGTTCAAGCAAACGGGCCTCACAATTTTCCATGTGACAGTTCGCTAAGTGAACGAGAGCGGAGGGAAGCTAAAAAAGGCTAATCATATTCACATCCACTCTGTGTGTGTATTTTCTGAAGGCATTTTGAGATGCCTTTGGTACTATCCCCATTTTAGGAGTGTTTTAAAAAAGTTTGGAGGCACTTCTTGAAACATTTTTGAGCAACCCACAAAGTATTTGACACGAGTGAGATTCTTCTCAGTATAGAAACTTGATAGTATAGTAATCTTGAGAGATCTGTATGGTATTGCCTCCATTTTAAGAGTTTTTAAATAAGTTTGGAGGCAGTTCCTGAAGCATATTTTGACAATAAACAACTGAAAAATCACTTAATAATGGCATAAGGTAGTTACGACGGGCCCCAGTGCATGCTATTCTGATGGGCCATAGTGCACGCTAGTTACTAGTTATGAAGCACACACTCTCACACAAAAACACACTCTCACACAAAAACACACTAGGTTTTATATTTATATATATATATATATATATATATATATATATATATATATATATAAAACTAATTTTCTGTGTAACTGTAATATTAAACAATTATAATACTAATAGTAAAGGGTATTTCAGCCATAACTATCCGAATGTGGTCTGCAAACTACAAGTAGCCTACAGGTGGATCTAACAGGATGTAAATATGTCTGTGACTTCCTGTATATTCTTTGAAGGCTGTTGGAAAATGTCCGACCTGACTGCTGCTTTTTGTCAGCGCCCCCTGCTGCTGTCATCTGATCTCGTCCACTTACCAGGAGAGGCGCAGTTCATCTCGAACTAGCCAACTGACATATTATCACCTCATAATTGCAAACAAATTCCTATTACACACAGACACGGAGCAACATTAGCATTCATTTGGAGTCATGTCTCGGCCCACGTGGTGAATGTAAGTCCAATATTTACTCTCTTTTTAGCTCTGTTTCAGTCTCAAACCAATTCTGGCCAAGCTCTTTAGCTGCTAAATGTTCCACTATATTTACTAGTTAGTCGCCAACTTTGTCTGTCTGCTGTTTGATGCAGAGTTGATGGAAACAACACCGATGAGAGCAGTGAGAGTCAACCAAAACAGTAACGTCGCCAGCTGGAAAACCAAAATAATGAGTGTTAAGACACAAAAATGCTGAGGGAAACTGCAAAGCTGGGTGATAATTCTCCTTTACCCTTTTTACATTACATATAGATATTTGACTCATTGTCTGTATCAAAATATTTGAGTGCAGCTTTAAATATTTTAGTGCCCGTCCATTATATGTGGCTGAAGAATGTACGTTTCAAAATAAAAGTTCAGTTTAAGTCACACAATGAACGAAATCATCTGTGGAGTCCCACTGTCATCAGTGAATTTTACGGGTAGTCAGTAGAGCTATACGCAAAGCATTAGTCTCTATAACCAATTACATAAAACAACCTTATTGTATTAACTGAATTTCCACATGGTAAATTAAAGCTGCTTCTAACGGCCTTTAAAGGTCTTTAACTTTCTAATCAAATGCGTTTTCTTGATGTAATAACCCGTTGCAACATGAACGGAGCAGCAGTGGCTTTCTGGCTTTCTGTGTCTGATCTCTGGCGTGGTAATTGAGGTCATGTGTCTGACAATAGGAAACTCATATCACAACCTAGTGCGGGGAGGAAAGTGCTATTAATCACTCAGACAAGGCATCATGGCCAAACACACAAAAGCGCACACACAGACTGACCACGGTTAATCAGCTATGGCCGCTTCTCTACAAACATGACTAATACAGCAGTGATAGTCAGGCATTGTGTATGTGTACATATATCTGTGTGTGTGTGTGTGTGTGTGTGTGTTGTTTTGAAGTTCCTGGGTCATTAGGAAACAACTGGTGTAAGTCTTCAATTAACTTTACAGACCGTGGCGCACTATGTGCTTCTTTCACCCACTGAGCTCCGGTCTGCTGAGTTATAATTCACAGTGGATGCACAATTGCCACAAAATATCACAGTTCCTGAGACGTTCTTTATTGATTTTGTATTAAAGTGAAAATCCACGTCGGAGGAGTGGTTGTTTTAGGCAACAGTGCAATTTTGTATTTATGAGAATTCACAAAAGCTTTTTCCTTTTTTTTTTTTCCCCAAGCAGCCCACACAGTACTTGATTATGTGAATGAGATTTTCCTCATAAGTATGACATCATATAAACCAGATATCTGCAGTTCATACAGATGAAGAGCTTTGAGCAGTTACAGTGACGCAAATGAGGTGAATGCAACAAACTTCCATTGTTTCTCTACCGATGCAGTCTAAAGCACTCGAAAAACATATCCATGTGTTTTCTTTCAATCTGATTCAGTTTGATATATAATTATTAACCATACATAAGCCTTAAAACTGCTGGTAGCAGCTGTGGCCCCAGGCAGCTAAAATGCAGAAAATGATCAGCCCGGCTTCTCACTGAATATGGAGGGAGGCTGCAGTCGGGCACATCTTGTATTTGGAGCAAAGGGCGAGGACATGGATCATCAAACTCTCCTGTGAGCTCATTACTCCCTCCAAAAGGCCAGGACGTTTCCAAGAAGCCAGGAAGAGATTAAGAAAGATGACTCTGATTTCAAGTTTTTGCCAATGGAATCTATTTCTTTTCCTCGAAACGGATGGTCCTGGGCCAGGTTGAAACAGTTACCCACTTAGATTGAATCATTTGAGATCTTCACAGCGCAACGTAATCGCCCTGCTCTCTGTCTGTCAGGATAAACAGATTCTGGGCAGATTTCGCACCAGTTCAGACAATCAGATTTTCACTCCCACATGGACCTAATCTGATGTTTTTATTGTTGCTTCAACATGGGGTCTGATAACAGGAATGTAGGCTGAGGAAAACATGGCCTCCTGTTACTGTTAGAACCACAGCCTGGTCAGTGGCAAAGTAATTCTATTATTTTACTATGAACAATAGCAGTATTGTGTTGTTGCATTTTATAAATTCATCAGTGCAAATAGTGATGACATCTACGAGTATACAGCAAGGCACATTTTTGTTAATTTGTGAGGGAAAAAATATTTTACAGGTCCACAGTTTTCTTATAATTTCCCAGACATTTCCCTGAAAGGAACTATGTAATTTGGAGACAAAGTTCTGAGCATTTATTTAAGTTTACTTAGTTGAGTAGTTAAGTTTACCAGCAGTTGTTGAATTCCTGAGGAACCTGCTTTTAAGAACTAATCCACTCAAATCCAAGTAAATATTCATTCATTATTCATTTATCATTGGAAACTTGATTTTCAGAATGTGTTGATATGCTTTCCTGTACAAATACAAATTTCACATTTTTGCATGTTCACTTGACCTGCTATGCAAATAGGTTACGCAAGAAATTAATTGTAATAAATGAACTGGAAGTATACCAAAATTAGTAACAAATTACAAATTAATTCCCAAAAATTAGTTACATATCAGCTCCTTTCCAGGAAATTATATGAAACTACAGGACACATAAAATAAGGTGTTAATGGAAATAGATCTTGATTTTATTAAAGTACAAATCTGCTACAGATGTCTCAATAATACTAATCGTGTGACCTGTAATTTATCGTATCAGCACTGAACTCACTGTAATAAATTTAAATTTTCTTCCTTTTGTCATAAAGGGATTCATGTTAAAGGCTACATCAGAAACTGTCAACTGTAAAGTCATAAAATTGTAACCATGACACCGGTGGTTTCAGCAAATTTCGTTCTGTATTGTTTCATGTTGTTTTCATTAATTACACACTGTTCCACCAAGAGTACAAATACGGCTTATGTCTAATAACCACCTATATATATATATATATATATATATATATATATATATATATATATATATATATATATATATACATATATACATATATTCTATGAGTAAACTTATATAAACTTTAAAAGTTGTTAGAAGTGCAGACACACTGACACCAATCCAAATCAACAAAAAAATTATTGACTTAGATGATTGATGATGACTTGGGGAAAAAACTTAGTCACAGTTTAGAAAGAAGAAGAAGCTGAATTGAATCATTGGAAACAAGTTGAATCGTTTAGCAGTGTCTGCAATCGGTGTGTCAGAGACGGCTGAAAATGAAGAGTAGTGCACTTTTCATGAGGGCGGCAAAACTCCGTCATCTAATGCCATCTGTCAGCGCAGAGGTAACTGGGAGAGAACAGTGCAGCACAGCAGGGGTGTCCTTGGACAAAGTAAGGGAAGGGAAGAAAAGTGGCAGAGGCAAACAAAGGAAACGACGGCAGACAGTTTGGAGCCATTGAGGTGAAACGGCGGGGAGAGACGGGCTATTACTTATTTCTGCTGCGACTTACTGAGAAAACAAGCCCAGGTGACAAAAAGATGGATGGCTGACATATGCTGGCATTTTCAGTAATAAAATAAAAAGCAAAGACGGTGCTTCTTTGATTGTTCATTTAAGTACAAGTGCTTCTGGAGAGTGCTCATGTAGTTTACTGTAATTGCTTGAGAACAATGCTGATTATAGTGCAAAGCCACACTATGATCTACAACACACACTCTCCTTCAGTGTGAGACTCAAACAGAAGGTAAAAGCATTGTGGCATTACATTGTTTGTAACGTGCCACAGACATATAGTGTAAACCACAAACAGATGCAACATGCCAATATGATTTGATCTTTCTAAATTACAGAACTGCTGCTACACATGAATGTTTAACTTTTAGTGGGAAACAAGTCATTGAACAAGTATCATCTGTCTGGCTTTTAAAAGTATGATTACCAGCTTAACTTTTATTCAGCAAATGTACCAAAATTAAGAGCTATTAGTGCAGCTGTATTTACAACAGAGAGTATGTGTGATGAAGTCTAAAGGCCTTTACACACCAGAGGTGTTTTTTAGTGCAATTAATTTGCACGTCAATATATTTTTTCAAACTTTTTTGTTTGTTTGAGTACTTTCACACAGAAAGCGAATATTACGCGTCAAAAAAGCAACGTCATTTTTTTTCGGAACAAGGCCGATTTTTCTGAGCTTTCACGCGGCAAATAAAGGCATCAGTCAAGCACGTTGTGCGGAACAGCTCCGGACCTGTTGATTTGTTTGTGTTTCTCATCACCCTGTATTATATGACAAAGGACACAAAAATTATTAAGACAATGAACTCAAGGACAACGTGTGGAGCAGCACCGCCGGATGCAGGATAGTGAGGAGATTAGTTCACTTTTGGATGTAGAGTAAATATTCGCAGGCGAGTATTTTGCATTTTTGTGTCGTTTATTTATTACGTCCCCGGTGTGTAAAGGCCTTAATGTCTCAGTATGTACAAGTTTCTACCTGTTTAAACTGATCCCTGGTGAGTAGGGCTGGGTGTTTACAATTATTAATACTAATGCCAATACGAATAACTCAGTTTTGGTATGGATACCAAAACAATAATTTTTACGACACCTTACTTTGAGAAATATAAATGTATTTCTGCAAAAATGTTTTTTTTTTTTCCATTCAAAAGAAGCCAAAGATCATAAATGTTAAATGTTATTTTAACAGAAGCAGCTGTATATGAATTTTGACTAAATCAGTGACTCCCAGTACAGTTTCACCACATTAAAAAATGAGGTGACATTTGAAATGAAAGAAATACATTTGACCAATAGCATGCTAAACCTTTTTCCTTGATTATTTTAAGTGAAATATTTATCTGCAGAACTGTAGAGTAACATGGCCTAGTTTAAATGAGTCAGTAAAAACAGCTGAAAACT
Organism: Macquaria ambigua; assembly: GCA_008360985.2. Classification (NCBI taxonomy): domain Eukaryota; kingdom Metazoa; phylum Chordata; class Actinopteri; order Centrarchiformes; family Percichthyidae; genus Macquaria; species Macquaria ambigua. The sequence goes on from VMKM01001878.1 coordinate 60,131, forward strand.
GTTTTGTAAGTTCATTAAAATAAATTCTCATGGACAACTATGGTGTTGATTTTAGCTCAAAATGTTGCATGTGCATGTGTGTTGTGTGGGTGGGACGGTGGTTTGCCATGAAACAACAATCACTATGAAGGGGTGCTGTGGTTTGAAAAAGTTTGGGAACTACTAACATCTAGTGATAAAGCTACATTATATCTAGTAACAAAGTCTAAAATTGGCAGAATCTGATCAAAGAAACAAAACATCATCTAAACAATGTTTTGAATCTCACCAGACATCTGATACCAAGCTTCCAGTAATTCACGGACACATATACCCAGCCCTAATAATGAGAAGTGCTGGTTTGTGTTTGTTTGCATGGCTTATGGTGCTCACACATCAACCTAAACCCATAAAAGATCTACCAAAACAATCTACAAGGGGTACTTTCATAAAGAGTGCAGAATAAAAACAACAACTAATGGTCGAAACAGGGGCCTCAAGAGCATTTCTGAAGGACTGTCACCCTGGGAGTCCATTACATTCCAAACCAAAAAAAAAAAAAAGGGGAACAAGAGAGGAGATTTGTTAAAAGAGGTCCCATGCGAGGTTTAAGTGTTTTTCCTGGCAAGCATTTCCTCTGCAGCTGAAGTATGATCAAGAGTCCTGCCAATTCTAAATTTGTAACATAATAATCCAGTCCACCCCAAGACACACACCCAGCATTACCAGCCACAGTGTATTTTGTGTGGGGGTGACAGATTATGAATCTGTACAATCAATGAATATATAAATAACTGCAGGAATTAAACTGTGTTCCTAACACACCCCACACAGTCAAACACATGTTCACCTTACCTTTGATGCTCAGGCCAATAATTACTGGGAATGTTTTCATTTATAAATATAATTCTTTAACAAATGTACTCACTATGTGAGAGTGTGTGTGTGTGAGAGAGTGTGTGTCTTACCTTTGCTAATATCCTGGTACTCCAGCCACAGCTGTCTCTGGACCTGTTTGTTGGGGTACCAGATGGTACAGGACTCCTGGAAGCCATACACCGCCTCCTGCACGTAGTGGTTCCCAAACTCCCTGAGGATGGAGGCAAAGTCGCTCCTCTGTGTCGCCCCGTCCAGAGAATGGATGGCCGAACTGAAGGCTGGGTAGAAGGAGGGGGAAAAAAACAAAAACAAACACTTGAAAAACCAGAATGAGAAACAAAAGATAAAGGGAAGTTTGGGTTAAAGCAGGGCTGGACTGGCCGTAGGGCAGACCGGGCACTTTCCTGGTGGGCTGACGTGCCTTTTTTTTGTCTGACCGGCCCATAAAACAGTTAGATTGGCCCATTGTTTTTTTTCTTAATTGACATCGGGCTGGCCCAATCACATCTTTAAACCCCTCCCCCTTTGGGCTCAGTGCCAAACATGTGCAAATCGTTATACATGATAGGCTACCTCTTTGGCCACTGTTGTTCAATGAATGATGTGTCAACGTGGCCACCATATTGGTACAGGGAGGGAAGCCGCGCCCCTAATGCATGTAGTCTATGGAGGCAGGATGAATTTCAACCGATTTTCCAAGCGGTTTGTTTTGTTACACAGTTCTGTTTTTAATTACATTTATAGTGAAATATTCACATTTTGTTAATTTCTACATTTTAAGTTGCACATAAAAAATTATATAGTGTGTCAGCAGGGTTGTGCAGAGTTTCAGTGTAACAGTTACACATTCTGATAAACCAATTTTGTAGTTTTGTAAAAATAATAATAATGAGTGCATGTTTATACAAGAGAGATGAACAATACAAATGTAGCTCTAATCTCATATAAATGTATAAAAACATTGATAACTGATCATTTTCAGCATCTTACTGATATATTACTTTGATAAAAATGTCCATCTTTTTTTTTCTTTACCTGACATACTCATACTCATTACACGGCTTTAGTGTGTTTAGGGAGTGACACGGTTGGTTGGTATACATTTTCAGGAAAGCGCAAAGATGGGTGGTGTGTGATTGACTGTGGTGGGCCGGTCTGGGCCAAAATGCAAGGTCGGATTTTTTGTCCCAGTCCAGCCCTGGGTTAAAGGGAAAATATAGGAATGTATTTTGTTTGCTCAGCCACTCCCCATCCTCTGGTACACTCTGAAAATGCATCTTTTCAAGAGGTAGGATTTTGTGATTTGTCTTACCCGTAAGGCACACAAAGCTGTAGAGTCTCACAGGCTTTGCATGGATAACATATGCATACGTTGCTTGATGCTGCCTTGGTACTAACTAAAGGAAATCCCTACTACAACTACTCTACACCACAGAATAACAATTCCAACCATGGAATTACTGTATATTCCTGACTGTAGATATCTCCCACTGTATGCATGCTGTATAAGTATACATTGTATGTCATGCTCATGCAATTGCTCCCCATCTCTACATGGCTTTTGGCTTTTATATGATCACTCTATATTCACAAAAATACCATGAAGGCATTCAGACTCGTACATATTCTCACCTTCAGTTTCTTATCATTTTAGTGGCCTGCTACATTCATTCCAGGTTACTTTAAATAAGAAAAACAAGCAGCCTGAAATATGAAGTGTAGTTAAAATGCTAATGAAGGTTGTCAAACAAATAACATACAAGCAGTAGATGTGGGGAAGATTATTTTATGATATTTGCGATGAGGTAGAAGTGGGATCATTTTGAATGCTAATATGATAGATGTAGTTTGCAACTGAATTTGCATGACAATTTCCTGTCATTATTCCCAATTGTTATAAATTAAAACATACCTTTACCTCTCAGAGTCTACAGCCAGCTAGCAGCTCTTTAAGGCTGCACTATCTGTCACAACAGCAGTGCTAAAATGCTGATATTTAGCAGGTATAATGATTACCATCTTTGTTTGTAGTTAGATGTGTTAGCATGCTAACATTTGCTAATTGGCATTAAACACAAAGTACAGCCGAGGCTGATGGGAATGTCATTAGTTTTGCTGGTATTTGGCCGATGTTGAGCAGGTAACCTGATAACCAGGTATAACTTAGGAGTTAGCATTAGTTTAGCAAGTTAGCACCATTAGTTTTGCAGGTATTTGGTAATAAATGAAAGTACTGGACACATTGAATTTTTGAACTGATGACTTCCAATAGTTGTCAAGACTTTTCTCTTGAAACCAAAAATGTGAACCTCATGGTGGTGTTAGATATGAAAGGATCACCGAAGTCATTAGGATACATTGTTTTGGAACCATGCATGACTGTAAAAAGATTAAATGCCAATCCATCTAGTAGATGGATAGGGGAAAACCTTGAGTCAGGGGATCACCAAAAATCATTAGGATTCATCCTCTGGGCACATGAATAAATACCAAAATCAGTGGCAATCGCTAATAGTTGTTGAGATATTTCAGTCTGGACCAAAGTGGTGGACAGACCGACTAATGACAAACACTTTTTTTTTTTTCCCAGAGAGACCAGAGTAATTAAATTGTTTGTATAAAATTGTCTTAGTCAATGGTTTAGACATTGAATCAAATTACATGTCAATATGACATGATGAAGTAAAGCTTAACTACTGTATGTCATGTCAAGTATTTTATGTCCATCACTTTATAAGAATTAGAATAATTATTAGAACAAACACGCGTATGATAACGACATGCTGTCAATGTGATTTCGGTAGCAGCAAACTTTTTCAGGGCCCAGGTGTCTAGTTTAATATTAAAGATTTCCATTATACTTTTTAAATCCAGGTTTGTCTCACTTTATTAACTACAAATAGGCATTTGAAATTATTGGGTGAAGTGGCAGTTTCTGTCAGGCGTCTGGCACTAAGTGTCTTAAACGGGTTTAGTGGAGCCAGCTGCTTACTATTCATGAACCCTTTCAACCAGAGTGCTGATTATCCACAGTGTCCACATACAGTATGGACATGAACTAGCACAGGCTCACATGAAATAAATAAATAAAAATATATAATAATCTCACCATACTCATACACAGTGAAATCCTCTTGATGTTAAAACAATTTTAGGAGTGTTGTGTGTATAGTAGTTGAGTTCAGGTGCCAACACAACTTTGAGGCTGTTTCATAATACCGGATGAAGGATCAGAATCAGAATACCTGATGAAGACAACATTTGGTGTGAATGAATAGACAATGCAGCATGGGAGATTTAGGCACAAAATACAGTGCACTTATCTATAAGCTTTGAGCATCAACAGTTTCAAACAGAATGGGAGAACTTTCATGTTTTCAATTTGCCTTTTTTTCTGCAACTCTGTCTTTTTATTTTCTGGTCAGCATTTTTTTCCTTGTTATACTACTAGTTGTCTTTTACTCAGAGAAGTGCATGGTATGTTTGACATCAGTCACAAATTCAGTGTCAGCTAATGGCCAGAGTAACCCGCTGGGGCAAAAATGAGCTGTGGGCTTTGTAGGCCCTGATTGTGGTAATTATAAGGAAGCATATCTGTGTTCCCAGGGTCCTGTGTTCCCCAGTTAAATAGTCTTAACACACATTAACCCTCCTATTGTGTTTGGGTCAAATCTGACCCGCTTCAAGTTAAAATATTTCATAAATATTATCCCACTTTTTTATTGGAACAAGGCTTCAAAACAGCTATATAAAACACAATAAAACCAATGGCTATCATTTTATTACATTTTGAAGGTCTCTAAAAACAAATGTTACATCTGTGGTGTTCTGGGTCAAATCTGATCCGGCAGAGAATATTAAAGAGTGTGGGTGGTTTTGTGGATAAACATTTACTCAAATTTGACTCAAACTCTTGTTTGTTTGATCCACAAAACTACCCAGAATGTTTTATTGCTGCATGCCATACTATAACTCCAACCATTCAGTTCCCTCAAGTGAAGGCCTATTAAACTGAGAGCCATACAGCAGTGCTGGGGAACAGAAAACCCCTTTGACGAGTTCCCACAATAGCCCATCTCATATTAAGCGAATACAGAGCTGGGGAACGTCTATTTCAGGTTCCCATTATGTGCTATATAGAGCTGGGGAACATAGGAACCTGGGAACATAGGAATGACCTCAGTTATAATGATAATATTAAATTCTAAAATATAGCGTAACAGTAGCACAAAGTAGAGAAGAGTCATAAAGTCAGTGAACTGACACAATAATGGCTGTTCACTAATATCTGTTTAAAGTTAGCCAACATTTGCTAACATTGGTTATGTATTAGCTGCCTTTGTTGGAACTTACCATCTTCACCATGCTTTCTCAGGAGTTAAAATTGGGGGGGGGGGGCAAACACTTCCTGCTTTTATGCTCTTGCTGACATCACCAATGATGTCATGGGTTGTACCATGTATGGGTGGGATTGTATTGGGTTGAATATGTTATGTTGATTAGTAATTGATTATTTTTTGTAATGGCTGTAAGAGTGAACTACAGTAATCTTTTTTTTTTTTTTAAATGCAAAACTTTTTACAACCAGCTGAGTTTTTATCAGCGAAAATGGGTAAGACACACCACTTGGGTCACATGTAGCCTAATTCCTGACTGAATATGACAACACCATCCTCTGCTGTGTTGCAGGGTGACGCCAGAACGACTCAAAGGTTAAAGATTAGCGTTTCCCTCTTTTTTACCAGGATAAGTGGCAGTAAAAACCTCAGGGTTAAAGATTCTTTTTATAGCTAATTTAGATAGCGAATCTCCCTCAGGGACTTTGTTTCCTGGGAGAGACCAAAGCTGAAATGTTTTTACCCACAATGGTGGGATAAAAGGACTTCTACAAGCCAGCATAGATAACTCTGTCAAGAAGACTGGTTTGTTAGGTTACGGTATTGGTGATTTAATTGAAAACAAGCAAAGAACATGCCCCCACCAATTTTAGTGAATTCACTGACTGAACCGGCAAATAAAGTCGATGAGAAAGCATGTTTGATATGATACATTGTCCACGCTATAACAAAATGACCATGTGCTCACTGGGATTTTCTCTCAGCAAACATTGAAAAGCAAATGTGCAATAGCAATTTATCATTATCATTTCCAGGAGAAGCAGTATTAATATCTCAGCACTCACGCTCCGCTCGCTCTTACTTCTCCTCTAAAATGAAATTAGGAGGCCACTGAAGTGAGAGACAGAGAGCGCAGTGAGGATGAGCGATGGGGGGGCTATCAGATGTAAAAAATCAGTAGCCTCACCCCTCTGGTGGCTGTTGAAATATGATGAGCTAAAGTGGGAAATGGGAGTAGAAAAGGCCGAGTCTCTTCCGAGTGAAGGGAAAATAGAAACTGTATCCTCAACAGACGTGGCAGCCACTTTCAAACCACAGCAGCACTATTGGAAATGCATTAGAGGTGTCGTGTCTGTATTTACAGTAGGGTGGCTGCACTTATCAGCATGGAAGCTATTTATGATGGATTTATGAATAATGCATGCACTAAAAACAGGACAAAAATCCAAATTATGAAGTGACACCCTCCTTCCAGCCAGGCAGAATGATTGAATGCAATAATTCAAGTGATTTTACTTGACACTGAAACACTGCCAACGGAACAACCCAAGTTATGTAGTAAGGCAAATAAAAAGAAAAAAGGCAGATATATTTTCACAGAATGATACATTTAGTACCGAGAACCCCGCCAGGAAATATTCTGTATAATCCCCGATGTGTCAGCAGCCTTCAGAAGAAGTATTGCTTGACTAAATACCTATCCACAGTTATCTTATTCTGTGAAGTTTCCATGGCAGCCACTGTCAGAATGCCTCGGTCTTGCTATGGGTACAAAGCTTTGTGATATATGACAGGCTATCAGAGAGACAGGGAAAAAGACAAGGGAAATTGTAATACATATTTCTGTATGCTGACCTAGTTTCTATCTATCATCAATCTATCCATATACATCTGTCTCAATATCCATCATCACATTTGCATGTGACATATAATATCTAACCAAAAAGCTCCTGTACATTCAGTGACTTTTTGATTTTACAAGATGATGACAGTGGGAGAGAATGAGGGAAAAAAGAGATCCTTAAGGTGACTGTCAGTTTCAACAAGTCCTCCAACCTAATCGACAGAATAAGTCGTTTGTCAATGACTCCCAAAACGACAGAATAGGTCTTTTTCCAATGACGACCTATATAGGCATACGGGACCTTCATCGTCATGGTAACAACACGTGGTTGACGTTGTGAAGCGGTCGCTGTTTGGTTAGGTTCAGGCACCAAAACTACTTGGTTAAGTTTAGGAAAAGATCATGGTTTGGGTTAAAATAACAAGACGAACAGCGGTCTCTTGGGAGAATGTCCTGTGTTGTTTGACCCATCCATCCATCCACCCCTACCAGCTTCCTACATTGACTTTGGCGCTCTTTATAGGTTGCCGCTAACAATAAACGTAAATATGGGTCGTAATAAGCTGCTTGCACAGACGGCCCATACGGTTGTATTTTTGGGGAGGACAGTCTCGTCATATTTACTACAACCACTAGAGGTCACCACCTAAATAAACGTAAATATGGGTCGTAATAAGCTGCTGCACAGATGACCTATACGGTCGTAGTTTTGGGGAGGACAGTCTTGTCAGTTTTTAAGAAAGCTCATACTGTATCTAGGCTTCTGTTTAATTGTACGCTGTATGCTTGTTGCCTAAATCATGGGTGTTACAATAGGCCAATTCTACCATCTATAATAAATTATGGTTTTAATCTGCACTTCTCAGTGACAAGCAAAATGACACAGTGGCACACAGATACACACACAAGCTCTTACGCACACATACTTACAATAAATAATGGATGTGCACTTATTAGCATGTGTATATGGGCTTGATAGTAATAAACCACCAGTACAGTGCACAACACCGAATGGAAAATGAAACATAAAACATCAGAGCAAAATGATGGTTAAACGTACACGTTAAAACACAAGGAAATAATCCTATCGTAAGAAGAGATGTGCTGCTAGAGCCATGTGGTTTCTTTTGAGGAGTAAACATCACATTTAAGGGGAAAATGACTACACACAACAGTCATGAAATCATCTGTGTTAACTCAATACTGCATATTACAGATGTATATTAAAAGAAACAGGAGAAACAGGAGAAAAAAAGACGCAGATGACGGCATGTCCCATCAGTCTTTAATCATCACTCATCACACATCAGACATTCTCACATCTGCCCTCACAGCCATTATACAATCTATAAATCTGTTTAAGGTGTTTCTATTTCATACTAAGCGATGAGAACATCCATTCCTTCAGGCGCTGGCTGTAACGACTATGTGTTTTCATTTGCTCTGTGAGGCAGTAACCCAACTTTAGCACCCGATTATGAGGCTCTGGGTTTGGATGCTCCCTGGAAAGGCCACCTTTTTATGCGAGCTACTGAAAACCTTTGCAATCCCGAGCAGCTTTCCTGTTATTGCTGAGAGAAAATCATGTCTACAGTGATTCATTTTCATTTTCTTTGGATGCATCTGTCTTCATAAGCACCCCAGGACTTCGTGCACCTCTGGATCTACTGGATATTAAAAGTTATTATTATACAATTAACAGAGACGTTGAGGTTGTAATTATAAGTATATAGTGGGCACTGTGTCACAGCTCTGCGTCCCTCTTGTTTGCTTGTGCTTGTTGAGCTGCTGTTTAGTTTGTGCCCTTTTGAAGTGACATTTTGCTAATTTGTGATTAAAGGGAACTTGACCCTTACCCATTTATTGCCTTCCAGGGTTCTCTCCAAGTACTGCAGCTGAACAGCACCACCATAATCAGTCCATAATTGACTATTTCAACAAGGGTTTAATTTGATATAATGGACCCAACGTGAACCTTTTAGCACCACATCACCACAAAATTGCCAGCAATGGCGCCCCGTGGTGATAGTCTACATGTGTTCAAGAACTTTATTACCACACAACTGCTTCTGCTGCTCATAAGAACAGATTTAGAAATCTCCAAACAGCTAAAGTAAGTTTGGCACTGAAAGATGAGTAAAGATGTCAATACAGTATCTTTAAGCGCAAGATAAGAATACTTGCCAGCCTAATCAAAAGATGGCAGTCTGCCCGTTAATCACATAACTGATCAAAAATGAAAATGAAACAAAGTACCCAAGCTGCTATGATGAGCTGCTAACCTTGATGTGTCATATTAATTACGATCTGATAAATAACTGATAGCCGACGGTGTTGTTTTTCTCCACAAGAACGTTGAAAGTTTATGCCGAGCACGGCCTCCTCCGGCATAAATAAACAATCAGTAATAACAAATGATATATATAATTAATTGCCAGAAGCGCAGAGTGATTTACCTTGAGAAAGGACCCACTGATTGAGTTTGACGTGGTACAGCACAGAGCGGAGACTCCAGTGCTGCACGAGGGGGTAGCCAGACACCTCGCTGTAGTTCACCATACCTGCAATAACACACAGAAAACACATTAATTAAAATGGATGCAGTCCTTGGTGCTAGATTAAAAACATGGCTCAGGGTAGTTCACCACCACACCTGTACAGCCATACAGAAAAACTGTAATATTAATGTGTTATTTACTCCTATAGTGGAGGAGATTGCAGTCTTCAGTGCTAGATCAAAGGGTGGCCCCACATCTCATTCTTGTTTACTTTACCTGAAGAATCCGGAAGAATATTTGATAAATATTAATATTATATTAGATGACACGAGAGAGAAGCAAGCAAAGTCTCCGGTGTTAGATCAAAGTGGAGCTCACCCTCCCAGGAAATAACCCATAAAATGGCAACATTAACGTAAAATCTATTCAGAAATGGTCATATGGTAGAAGGCAGACTGAAGTCTTTAATGTTTGATGATTGTGAAAGCCAACATCTCACTTGAATATACATCACATTTATATTACACATCAGTATTTTCATATCAAAGGCATTCTCCAGATCTCTCCAACTTTTTGCTCTCAGGGAATTGCGTCAAACCTAAAACCATTTTTCGTCAATTTCAATTTTTTTTTTTTGCAACGTTCTCCCTTTGGAGAATAACGTTTCTGCATGACACTGAAAATGATCACATTCAGATGATGTACACAGCAAAGTAGAACAATACATTTAGAATGAAAATGGAGCAGAGTCTGAATTTGAGAGGTTTGACACCTTATTGCTGTTCATCTTGTCTAATAAAAACAATAAATATAAAATGAAAATTATTCATGATCCTTAGTTCCATTAAAATTTCAATGATTTTCCAGAACCTACATTCATTCACTTTTATATTAATTAGCACAATACCTGTATGATTCACAGAGATCATGAAGTGATCAAAAAAGGAGAAAGCTGTGAGACTGTACAATCACATAAGAACTCTTAATTTACAAAAGGGACACTATTTTGTGTATTCTCAGCATAAATTTTTTTATCACCTGCGAAATGTCCCACGTTGGCATGATTTAGGCATAATTAGGAATAATTAAATTGTTGTCACAACCGAGACTCAATCAGACAACATTTTTGTTCTCAGAACGAAAGCTGTTTAGCCAAAAAGTCAATAAGGATCGGCTAATTATTATTTTCAGAGTTGATTATTTGTTGAAGTGTGGCCTACTGTATGATGCATCAAAAAAATAGCAAAAAATATAATTCATTTCTCGGAGCCCAAAGTTAAATTGCTTGTTTTTTTTCGGACCAACAGTCCAAATCCACAGTCAGATATTCAATATGTAGTTATAAATCAGATAAAAGCAGAACATTCTTATATTTGAGACACTAGATAGATTATTATCTATCAAAACTGTTGGTGTTTTATATCATTATTATATTAGCAATATGCAATACATTCAGGTAGCAGGCTTCTCAGTTTTAGCTGGCACTGACCTCCAATTAAAATGACAAACACAGGGTGCGCACAAAGTCTTGAAAGTTTGGAAAATGCTCAATTTTAACCATTATGTTTTCAAGGTTAGGAATATGCTTGAATTCGAATATACTCCTTGGAATATTCTCCTGTTTCATCATCTACACAATCACTCATGTAAACGAAAAATATTTTAATATTTGAAATGAAACGATCCCATCATCATATTTGTTTGTTGTCTGCTGACGTTTATAGTAACAATTTAGTCACAATTTAGTTAGTATGTGATGATAAAGGCTTCGAGAGTCTGGACATTTTCGGTTTAGTCTCCTTGAAAGTGCTTGAATTTTACCCTTAAAAAGCTGTACGAACCCTGCAAACATCGCCAGCAGCAGATTATATCAGCTGTAGCTCATTAACATCAATGGTACTAAAAAAAAAAAAAAGAAAAAGAGTATGGCATTCTTGCCATTGTTGCTGATGATGCTAGAGAAGAAGAATTGGCTAGTCCTCAGATCTAAATAGTAAATGTTGAATTTCTATTTAAATATGTCAAGGTGTATTTGAAGTTTTGTTTTTCTCCATCTGCGCTCAGCTTTTCGGCGTCCCCTTTCCTGGATCATTACGGATTCCGCATTTCTCCATAGTGCTTTTTGTTTACCAGAGGATGATTAAACCCTAGCAGGTGCAATGGCATCAATCACATTCTCAGTTTTGTAATTGACATTGTCTGGATCATTCACAGGGGGCAAAGCGAGGGTAGACAATTCAGAGATAGCGTCCGTGAACAGTGCACCAGTATTCCCATTGGTATACTGCTTTTTAACAGTTGAAATACTGGAATTCAGCTGGGTTTTTTTGCCCAGTTTCTTTGTCACTGCAGATCCCAGTCTTCTGTAAGATTTAACACTTGTTTAACACTTAAAAGACTCAAAACACTTCAGTGAGGCCAAAGGTAATATTGTCCTAAGTATTCCATGTTGCTTTAACACAGTGTTCCTTTAAAGCCTAACATATTATCTATATTGATTTTGTTTAATTCACCAATCCTATCCCCTGCTGAAATCAGTAATGCTTATCTCTTCTGCCTGAAGAAGTCACCCATGTACGAATGTGTTTTTTCATTTTGATGCACTGCACAGTCTATCAAATGTTATGCATGCATCTTGCTCCACTGACTGATGACCTGTCATCTTATCCACGGCAACAAATAGTCAGTGGCAGATAAAGCACAGCATATGGACATGTAAATGAGACTGCAATGGGACACATGAGGAAGAGGAAACATTCATCACGCGCCACGGGGAGGAGAGACCTAGCTTTTCCAAGACAGGTTAGCTTTAAAGGACCAGTCAGCCTCTTTTTCAACAGATCAATTATAGATGCAGCATGAAGCGATAGAGCACAGATTATTAGTGAACATGACTTGGAGTGAATAAATAATCTCACTCCCTTCTCCTTTGGTTATGGCTGTAAACATGAAATTATTTTCTCATTACAAACATAGTTTTTTAAGATCAAATTATGAACCCACGCTAGTAAAAGTGTCTGTCTTCATTTGTTCCAATTAGTTATTGCATAAGAATTCAGGATCAGGCCTTTAACATTAACATCACTTATATCAGGCTATAAGCAGAGCTGCAGAATATAAATCATCTCGTCTCCCATGGCAACTGACAACCGTGTCATGCTGCAGCGGTGGGATTACAGCCATACATCACTATGACTGCCACTGTGTTCACAAGCACATACAGAAGGTATCTGGATAACGCTCGTGACTGAGACACGTTCGTTGCATCCACGTACATGGAAGAAAACGGACAGAGGGAGGGAAAACACAAGAACGATTTGTGTGCGTATGAGAGATTTCACTGGGCATGTAGGAGAAAGATAAATTGAGACATGAGAGGAAGGCAATAAAAAGGGGAGGACAGCAAAAGTGTATCTAGTGTATGAAAAGGGGAGAGGTAAATGATAGAAGCGGGATGAAGAAAAGCATATCTAGTATCATCTGAAGTGAGGGGTGGAGGTTTGTGTGCATGGTACAGAAGAGAGGATGTGTCAGTGACCAATTTATGATCCATAATCAGGAACAAAGACACTGTCGCATTCTATCACATCTCTGAGGATACACTTTTTTTTTTTTAATTTCTTTTCAAGGAAAGTCAGACGAAATGTAATGAAACAAATATTCAGAAAATGTTTTTTTCACATATTTAAGATGCAGTTCTGTGAACTTCACAGAACTTGTACAGCAAAAGCTTACGGAACACATCTAAGAATTCTGTCTTGAGCTAAACAAATCGCTGTATTAACAAAGCAGTAGTGGGCAAACACTGTTCAAAAACACCGCTGTTACATATTGAGACAAATGTTTCTTTCTGATGGCAGTTAGTTGAATTGAAGTAATAAACACTGGAAAGCTTTTTGCAGCTCTCTAGACTCACTGAATATAGACTTTTTGCTGCTCATTGTATAGCCTACAATCCAACAGTGGCCAAGCTCAGTATCTTGAGACTCCAGTTGTATTTGCTCACATGCTGTATGTGAAGCATTTTGCTGGATTTAGACTGTGAGCAGTTAACTTGGCTGACAGATGATTAGTTGTTGTGATGATTGGTTTTCTGAGGGTTGTTTTCAAAATAGGAAAAAAAAAATCCAGGGCCTTTAACTTAAGCTGTTCACAAGCTCACAATTAAATGGGAGGCTATTACAGTCTGCAAAGCCACGGTGACCCTTTAGTTTTAAGTCTGAATCTTGGAAAGAGCTAAATATTAGGTAGGACACTTAAGATGAGGTTTAGATGGAGTTGGTCCTGGTCCAAATTAATTGAAGTTGAAACAATTATATACTGTATATAAAAAATAACATTAAAGTTGAGCAGTAAATGCAACCCTGTTGTATTTTTTTTTAGCATAAACATGGAGACACAAATTAGATATGAAGTATGATGAGTGCTGGTTTGAGTGCAAGGCCAGTAACAGTTCCTTTACAAGGTTGCTGTGAAAATGCAACATTTGGCAGAGGCCTGACACCACCTATGAACTTGATGAATAAGCCTCTAAATGTGATGTTCCTGCATTGTCCTCACCTTCAGCTACATCCATTTATCCCCTCTTATGGGAAATGGCTCCCCGGAACGATAGATATATTCCCCGGCACCGAGAGAGAGCGAGAGCGCACCACTACATAACCTCCCCATCCCCATCCCCAGCCCCCCGCCTCCTCCTCCCTTAGTGAAAATGAATAACAAGCCCAAAACATATACAGTAGCGCAGCGTATTCTTCTTCTTGCTGAAAGGCCTTGTCTCCCTTTTAGCCCTGGGGTGCTCTGCTCTCATTGTCTGACAGAATGATTAATTTGACTGAACTTCACTTTGCAAACATCCCCAAGTTCACAGTCTCTCTCCATGCAGTCGGTGCCAGAGCCTTTAAGAAAATCAGCTTGGTCAGGGCTGCGCTATGTGCTACAGCTGATTTCCTTTGTGAAAATACAAGGCGTAAAAATGTCTTTCATAATAAAAGCACATTAGAAAAAAAAAAGAACATTTTTAAAAGCGACCAAATAAATGTACATTCATTGCTTAAAAGCATGGTGGAGCAAATATGGCTGTCATATAACACTGCAATGGCCCTAACTGTATTTCTGCACAGCTCTGGTCAGAACAGCTATACCTTCGGCTGAGGGCTGAGTGGAGTTCAGAGGAGAAAGTTAACTGAATACATTTACTCAAGTACTGCAACTAACTACATTTTGGGGGACTCAAACTGTACTTTGAGTATTTGTATTTTGTGAGACCTTTTATTTCACCATGCTCCAAATGGAAATAGTGATGGCTGCAGCCGCAACATTGCAGATTACATTTTTACATTCTCGACATACAATAAGCTCATGAATTTAATGCATTGTTTGACTTTAAAGAGCAACTTCACACCCCATTTTATCTTGAACATGCCCCCTTCACAAAAAAAAAAAAAAAAAAAAAGGAACACAGTAAACTACATGTATTAGCTTAGTACTATTGTAGTAGTAGTATTTCTGCAGGTAGTAGAAGTATTTTTATTTTTTGAAATTTTTTTTTTTTACCAGGGATGGAAAATAATTTACTCAAGTAAAAGTAATAGGATAATGATTTTATACGATAGACCTATTAAATTAAACAACAAAATGCTCTCAATATTTCCATGTCTTTGCATATTACAACTCCATACGCTCCACTTTGTTGACAGTTGATGCCTTTATTTATATGTCGGGAGGTAGGGGTGTGTGGATGGTGCGATGCAGGTGAAAACGACGATGCCTCCTAGTTTGGGGGCAGGATGTACCATGGGATTTTTCACAGAATTTTGGGGTCAGGCCAAAATTACTGTTTTTTTCTCTGCAAAAATAGAGCGGGGGATACACAATTAATAGTGTAATAAAGTGACTGTACTCAAAAATGAGGATTCAGTGTAAAGTAACTCTTTGAACTACCCAACAGTCTGTGAAGTGCTTTGACAAACTGCAATACAAAAATACCCTAGTGACCAGAAACATAGAAACACCTGTATGATGCAATGTGATGCAATACAATACAACAGCCATGTAGTAAACACACAATCCTAAATTTTTAATTGTTGGTCCAAACCCAGATTGTGCCTTCAACCCTATTTGAGAATGACTAATTTTTGAATTTGAAAACACTTTACTGTGACTTATAATGCAGGGCTGTTTGTCTTTATAGTGTGGTATTGCTACTGTTATCCAGTAAATTATTTGAGTACAACCATTGGTTAATTCGCTCATCAACAACTGATGAGACTGACTTAATCAACATGTTCTCATACCTGAATGGCAAAAAAGGTCATTTGCCAATGACTCGCACAATGACACATATGACCATTGGAAAAACTACATATGACTGCTGGAGAGTACTAGTCACAGGTGTACTGAAGACCTTCCTAACAATAATAAACATGTGGTTAACGTTGTGAAGCGGTCGCAGTTTGGTTAGGTTTAGGCACCAAAACTACTTGGTTAGGTGGTAAGTTAAGTTGCATACGTAAGTTAAGTTACGTCAAGTGACTTACGACTTACGTGACTTACTAACGTAACTTACTAACGTGACTTAACTTACGTAACTTAACTTTATCAACATTACTTAACTCATTTTAACTTAACTCTGATGTAAGTTAAAATAAGTCAGTGTTGACTTTTAGTTTCACACGGGACACAAACAACCCTTCCATTCACCCCGGCCTCCTCCCTACGCGGACTTTGTTGCTCTTTATAATACCTCGCCTTACTTCCTCCTTTGCTCCTGTCATAATTACTGTGGTCACTAGAGGTCGCCGCCTAACAATAAACACAAATATGGGTCATAATAAGCTGCTTGCACGGACGCCACATATGCCCATATTTTTGGGGAGGGCTTAATTCAGGTGTAATTGCTCGTTGTTCTGTAATTCCTTCATCTTTAACTCAAAATTGGTTATGTGATTTGGCAATCCTCAAAATCATGTCAGGCTAGGTTTATTGCTTTGTTGTCTGATTTACTTTATACAGTGTTTTCCAGCTATTAATGGCTAGAAATGTACAGCTCTCTATCTACAATGAGAATGACATGAATGGTACCCTCTTTGAAATGATAGATGTTGGCTTTACCATGTGTGTGAAAAGAAAAGAAAAAGGTAGGTTGCAAAACTTTTCTTCAGCTGTAGAATTCCATAAATAATGAGCTACACTGGCCACAGCTAGACTAATGCAGATTAAATGCATGGTGGGGGGGATCTAATAAGGCTAACTGTGTGACTAATGGCGATATTAAACATAAAACTCATGAAGGACACTGAACTGCATGTTATACATAAGGGCTGAAAATGGATTGTAAAAACAGTTTTATTTCTTTCGATGAGCATATTGTCACAGAATAAAGCCAGAGCTGTCTACAAGCATTATATTTTAAACTCATATAGGTGGGACAATGTTGGGCCTAGGGTGCATAGCAGTTACATAAATCAAAGTAAAATTGAATCAATATTCCAGCTCTGTGAGAGACTGTGTGAAGTAGTCCATTGGGATGTAAACTCTCCAGTCTTTCTATGAATCTCCCAATGAGGACCACAGTTCAATTCTCAGCTATTGGAGTTTTTTGCTCTGTGATCCATCTTTGTTAGCCTGTCTGCTTTTTCATTGTCCAAATAGAAAGATAAAACACCCAAGTTAAGCTGCATGAAGGTAAGGTTTTTTTCCCCCCTCATTCTCTTCATGCACCTGAATTTTCTAATTTTCCAGCACCTTGTCACACAGAATGACTTTGTTGTGCAATTACATACAAGGTCCCAAGGCGCAAGTCTTCTCCACAAAATCTCATAAAACTCTAAGATGTTTAACTTAATAGCTTATTCAAAATAAATGTACAGTCGATCCTGACATGAACTCGTTCCAACATGTTCCCTTCGAAGGGCTCTTTTTTATGATGGTGCACTGACTTTAGCACAAGCTGCACTATTACTGTACATGCTGGTATTTTCTTGACCATGAATGAGTGCTGCCTGTACATTTGGTACTTTTGGACGTCTTGCACCAGAAGCACAAGTAAATGAGAAATGCATTCAATGACACAGCATGTGTTTTAGCACTTCACTCTGAAGGAAATGGCAATCGAACAATGGGGCAGAAATCCAGCTTTTGTAGTTCAGTCCAAGGAGATGGAATTGTCCACGTGAAAGGTATTTTACCAAACCCTATATGTACCCTTGATTAAACAAACACAGGGAGTCCTGACAGCACGGACTGTAGCTTGACACTAGGAGCTGTTAAAAAAAAATCTTTTAAACATTGAAGGAGAACATGTGTGCAAATTATTGAAGAAGGCCAACACACCTTCTCAGGTTTAAGCATTACAGCCAGTGATAGACCTTAAGGCTCAATATGCAGTAAGTGACAGCAGCATTATACAGTATATGTCTATAATCTATTACCAGGATTATTTAGGAAAACTGTTCCTAGTTTGTATTATATGCATAATTATGGGCTGCTATAACTGAAAGATTCTCAGCCATAGCACTGTTTGTATTTATGACATCTTTTGGGTCCTTTTGGTTGGTATTTAAATTTGAAGGACCCCCCCCTACAGAGAGATAAAAGAGAAAGGTCAAGATTTCAGTGATAAAATAGTTAAAAAAGACTCAGGCCCAGCTGATTATCTGACATTTCATTTCAAACCAAGCAGCTGAATCGTTTTAAAATGTACTGTCAGTGGTGAAAGAAGTATTCAGATGCTTTAGCCAACCTTCCTGTTATCTTCAAATTTACTAACATCTTTTATCCTTGGGGTCAGTTTGACTCCAGCTATTTAAACCTCCAGAAAATGATTGCAATTAAAATTGTTACCCTAGTTTATGTGTCAGGTACTTTATGTCCCTTTGTTGACTACCTAAATGACCTAAATAAATCATAATCCCCCATCCCCCCTTATACATCCAGAATACCAATTATGTGACTATGGAAAATATGCAAATCAGCATAAAATCTCTGATTGACCTAAAATTGGAAAGAGATATTTTTGGTGTTTTAATGGGTTTATATTTTTTTCTAAGTACCCCTGTTCCCCCAGGGGATTTCCCAGTGTACACCTGCATATTCCAGGTATAGCGGGACTGTGCATCACATGCTGCCCATATTTTGATACCATATGTATTGTCTGAAGGGACAGCGCCCACGAAATGCAACCAGAC
This sequence comes from Macquaria ambigua, assembly GCA_008360985.2. NCBI lineage: Eukaryota > Metazoa > Chordata > Actinopteri > Centrarchiformes > Percichthyidae > Macquaria > Macquaria ambigua. The sequence continues at coordinate 78,636 of VMKM01001878.1, forward strand.
ATTCATCCACAGTCACGTGGGGGCCTGGATTGTAAAGAAAGGGTAATCGCTGGACCCACTTGTCCCATATATCCCGCATTGCTGCGAGTTTGTCACACTTTCATTGGCCTTGCCTTGTTTCTCTGTCATAACAGCGTATGACACAGGCGAAAACATGGAATGTCTTCAGAGACACGCTGGCTGGAAATATTGCCCTTTTTGTAGTGTTAGCATTCCACAGGCTTGCTGTTGCTTCGCCCTTTGACTTGTACCTTCCTACCAAAATGAGCAGCCCAATGTAGGATTGCAAGTGGGTCACAGCCAAGTCTTTCCAACTGTCCTATACTTGTCATCTTAAGTATATCCTTTTCAATTGATGGTGTTATGAAGAGCTCAAATGCTGATCGTATGTCTTGGACATGGCTGACAGCGTATCTGGTGGGGCCTGGAACCACCATCTCATTAGCAGCACTCTACCTTGTCCACTCTTGGGGGCTGAGAGACAACAGAATCTGCTGGTGGTTGACAGACAACAGGAGGGTCAACCCTCAGGGTCTCATTCTCATCAGAAGAGGATGCCTCATAATCAGGGCCCTCCTCAGCATTACCCTCAGTCTCAGACACATTCTCCTCTGTGTCACTTTCACTGTCAAAGAGCTGTGATAAAACCTCATTGGCAGAAAACCTTTGCTTAGAGGTCATTTTCAATTGAAAGGGAGCATAAAGAGAGAGCACACACAGCACCAAGAGAAATGGCTTAGAAGGCTGCTGTGCAAGCCTTTACGTGTTTGCCCCTCACCCATGTCATGTGAACTATCAGGGGTTCTACTAAAGGTATGGTATGCTAGGTTAGGGCCCTAAAGCATGGGGCCCTGAATTGACCCCAAAGAAGAAAAAGTTGCAATACTAAGGTGTAAAATTCTCTGTTGCAAGCAAATGTAAAAGTACAGAAAAATGTACTTAAAGTATCAAAAATAAAAAGGTACTCATTGCACCCTGTCAGTGTTATATTTTATACATTATTGATTTGTTACTAATGATGCATTCAAGTATAAGCAGCATTTGAATGTTGTAGCTGTTCAAGGTAGAGCAAATTAGCTAACCTCTAACTACTTATTATTCTGCTTGGTAGTCAATCAATAATAATACATCAGTTTATAAAGTGGTCATATATTTTAACTGTAAAATCTATATTTTGTATCAACCCACACAGGTGTTTTCACTTATGTTGCCTAATTAGGGCCTGCACAAACTTCACTTGATTGGCATGTCCCTTACCCCTTCAGTTAGCTTTGTCGTACTTGTTAGGGCGCGGCAACCTGCCCGGTTATTATTCTTATTAGTACACAGAGTTTGGTGACATCACGTAATTCCCAAGATAGCTCCATCCAACGTACACCTGACTAGAGGTAATCACTCAGGGTAATTGAAAACACCTGTGTGGGTGTGAGAGCATTTAATCTGCAATGTAACTCATAACTCTATCTGTCAAATAAATGTAGTGGAGTTAAGTACAATATTTCCCTCTGAAATGTAGAAGTAGCAAATTGCATAGCATGGAAGTACAAGTACCTCAAAATGGCACTTTACTACAGTACTTGAGTAAATGCACTTAGTTACATTCCACCACTGGACACTGTGTATGAATGGCTGAGAAGTAAAATCAAGTCAAGTCAATTTTATTTAACCCATGACCTTGGTTGTTACACTATCAAAATATGGTGGTGAGTGTGATAACAGTGATGAGTTCAGGTGTCAGTCCAGGTCATTCTGATAGAGAAACAGCCAGAGGGCTAATGAATTTCTGACAAATCAAAATCTCCATTTTATGGAGCTGCTAACTAGGACAGATAATGAGCGGGACAGGTGATGAGACTTAGAATCCCAAAACACACAGCACAGTTTGAATAGCAGAGTGGCTGGATGTGAACCAACAGAGAAAGAAATATGTCAGCCAAAAAACTCAATATCACTTGTGATTTCCATTGAGAAAAAGGAGAAAAAAACTCTCGCCGTCTTTGTTCCAGCTCCAATTAGACTGCTTGGGGAATGTAAATTGAGTTCTCTTGTTAACATTTGTGACTGTCCCATCGGGAAGCAGGGCAGAAAATATCAGACAAGTGCAGGGCCTGCTGATGCTCGACACTGAGAGCACAGAGCTGATGGGAACCGCAGCCTGTCTAAACACCCAACAGTCCTCCTGTAACTTTGCCTGACGGCTGGAAGTGGTTTGTTATTTTAGTCGCTTCTCTAAGGAAGATTCATAGGAATGAGCTCAGGTAGGAAAGTAATCTTATGGCTCATAGAACCCCATTAACTAGCCTGGCCTGTGCTCCATTTCACTCTCGGATAAGTCTGGGGATGAATTATTTAGTGGGAAAGAGAGGGGGAAGAGTGAGTGAGTGAGGAAGAAGTAAAGAAAGTGAGGGGGGAACAGTGGGAGTTATCCAGCAGGCCCATTCCCTAATCTAATGGGAAACTAAATGTAATACAGCACAGCCCTGATTTCTTCCCCAGACGATTCTGATAAGAAAAAAAAAAAAATGCTGGAACAAAATGTTGGCCCTCAGAAACGATGAGCGGAAACCATGGGGATGGTTAGGTTAGAGCCTAGGCCAAATGCTTTCCATAATTCATGGCAAAGAAAGATTACTGTGAAGAATTATCATAATACAGGCCTTCACCACTTGCTCGTGCTCATCTCCTTTCAGGCAGGTGCTCTCCACAAAATGCTTACAATAATCCCAACATTACTTTTCCTATGGACCATGCTCAACCAGAAAATGTTCTTGGTGGCCTCTGAAGTAACATTTAGACCATGTCCAAAGCTAACATTAGTGTTGCTTGTGAACAACTGTGCAAAAAAGAAGGGGTTTAAGCTATGTCCTGTGAATCCTCTTATTCCTCTAGGCAGTGTGCTCCCCGTACCTCTTCCTGGCTTCTTTTCTCTGGCCAATTCTTTTTTTGTCATTCCTAGTCCTCTCAAATGACATTTATATAATAATGGTGGAACTCTGCTCACTGCTAAATAGTACCTGTGATACTGCCTGAGGATTTTTAGCCATGCTAGCAATGTGGCATTGGGGATGGCAGTGTTGTAGGTCGGTCCACCACTTTGGTCAAAACTGAAATATTGCGACAGATATTGGATGGATTGCCATTGAATTTTGTGTAGACATCCATGGTCCCCAGAGGATGAGACTTACTGATATTGGTGATCCCCTTGACGCTTCCTCTAGTGCCACCAGAATGTAAAAATGTTAACTTATCCAATAGCATATTTTAACATCTACTTGATGGATTGGCAGAAATTTTGGTACAGGCATTCATGGTTCCCAGACATTTTTATTTTTATGTAGAGCCACCAGCAGGTTGACACTTTTGGTTCAGAGTGAAAAGTCTTGACAACTTCAGTGTTAGATGCATTGTGAAAATGTGGTTCAGACATTCATGCTTCCCCAAGGATAATGATTGGATTGGATAAGGATTATAATAATTTTGGTGACCCCTGACTTTTCATCTAGTGCTAGTACCAAGTACTTTGGTTTTATGACCAAAAACTGGCAAAGCTAATGACATTCCCATAAGGCTCAGCACTATTTTGCGTTCACTGCTAAATACAGTGGCAAATGTTTGCATTCAAAGATGCTAAGCTAACATGGTGAACATGCTAAACATTGTGCTTGTAGCATGTTAACATTGTGAGTATGTTTCCATGCTGGCATTTTGCACACAGCACCGTTGTGCTAACTGACCATTAAATTATACCACCTGGTGTCTTTTCAATCAATCTCATCTGGTCATTTTAGATCAAAATCATAGCATGGCCATATTTAGTTTCATTTTTTTGTTTGAGTGGACCCATCACTAATGCATAATCTTTACATTACAATTGATATATTCAATTGTAATGGGAAAGTGTGTCCAAACATTTGACTGGTACTGTAAGACATGTAAGCAACAACTGTGGCTATAGAGTATGGCAGGTGTGGCTGTGTCCATGAAGCCATTTTTTTCTGACAAATATAGCTAACATCTAACAAAGCCAACTGCCAAACACATTATCAATAAGCCTAAACACGTGGTAATTAGGCTGGCAGATGTGGCTTGTGACAACTCAAGGTGACACACTTTTCATTTCCGCTGCGCTGAAGGAAGGCTGAAGGGGCCGTTGCTGCCAGAGATTCAAAATAAGATGCCAAAAAAGTTCTGCAGATACCTCTGTGCTTGCTTGGTCACAAGGCCATATGCTTAGACTTTAATTATGAGGGACTTGGGGAGAGAGGGACTCTGGGTTGAACTATGAATCACTGCCACTCTGCCTGCCTCAAAAGCCCTGTTCTACTGGATTTGAGCACTGCCCACACAGGTCTGCCCCTTTCTACAAATAGACCCGATGCATGTGTTAAAAAGACAGCTGCCATCGCAGTTTGCTTTCATTTACACCTTTTTCTGTGCCTAATTAAAATCAGAAAACACTGAACGTTTACTGGTATGAGTAAATGAAAAGAAATGAATGTGCACACAAAGCCATACTGAACCCAGCCAACCCCACCTGAGCCAGAACCACTGAAGCATTTCATGAGCCCAAACCCATTGGGAGTAGTCTTATTGAGATCATGATTTGTTTATCAAGAGAGACCTGTGTATAAGAATAAATATATACACTTTAAGCATGTTTAAGTTTAAGAAACACACAGAAATTTCACACAAACAAATTAGACATTAGTTTCACATTAAGAAAAGCAATTACAAGTGGAAATGCAAATGCTTGATTATAGTGTTTTAAAATCTTTCTTAATCCCACCTACAAAGTTCAGATTCATAGGTCTGGAACCAGGCTACAGACTGGCTCCTCACCTTAAAAGCGCTACTTTATATTCCTTGGCATAAATGGAGTGACGCCTGCGAGCTAGTTCAGACAGTCAACTCGAGCTGCACTGCTATACACACGTGACATACCTCACTCTCCACAATCATCTAACAAACACACCATCCCAATTTGGCGGTCTATTTAAGCTGCAAAAATGTCCCATCTCTCCCTCTGCCTGTCAATGCCACTGCTGCCCTGCATCAGTATTGCTGCCTGTTCTTTTAGCTCCACCTCCACCCCAGCATCCACCTGCAGGCTCCGGCTAGGGGGTTTAAGATATTTGCTCATCACTCCCCAATATCTCTATGTAAACATATCTGCAGGGAGTGATAAGTTTGGAGCCTAGATGGCAAACTTTAACTATGTTCTGCTGCTGTAATAAACATTTCAAACGTGAGTTCTCTGACTGAACTAATTCATTAAAATTACAAGTTAGAAACCTACATTATCAGCATTTAAAGTAAAATCTGAAATTGTGCCAACAAATCAAGGTAGTTGTTTCAACAAAAGTAAGTGAGTCCTGATAACTTAGAAACTTAATCTGTGATTCATCACAATGCGAGAAAGTTCTGATAACTTGTGTTCTTTAGTTGGGGATTGCAGGAAAACCAATTTCACTCTGTGTTTACTTTATCCTTTGCACTGTAAAATCTCATAAGTTATACTAAATAAATGTTTCTTTTATTATTAACTCAGCTGTTAAGTTTCAAGTTTAAATTATAACTTCCAACCATGAGTTTAGCTGATTACATGTCCAAGGATCATTTACTTAACTCTAAATAAATAAGTTATTTAGAAACGTTATTTGCATATACTTCCCAGCATGCATTGCCTTAAGGTTAAATTTCTCCAGAATTCCTTCTTTTTGTCTGATGTGAAAAAAGTTACATGATATAACCTTGTGTCTTTTTATACATGTCTCACAGGAGTCAGTTGGTCTTTTCAAATTCAGAAAAAAAGAAAAATACAATAGACCTCGCCTGATGAAACCCCAAGGGAATTAAAAAAAAACATATAAAGTGTATATGTATGACCCAAGAGAAATTAGGCCTTCCTCGATCAGCCTCAGGCTGAGAATCAAAGCTTTAGTGTTCTCTGTGTGTGTGTGGTGTGAGGGGGGATAAAGACAAAACTGGTGAAAGTGATGGGCTCTAGATGCCCTTCACCTACCCCTAAAGACAAACAACTCATACTTTGTAGCCTCTGATGGAGAGGCTTGCTCCACAGTGGATCACCGGGGTCATTATTTATCCACCCAGCATTGTCCTGCTGTAGCACTTGAGTGGCCACTGCAGCCTAATTCGCTTTCATCTACTAAAAATGAGGTCTGAAAAGGAAAATTCCGACTCGCATCTCGAGTCTCATTAGATCTTAAACAAGCCTCCTGCTCACGCTGACTGCAGGTGTCTACAAGGCAGGCAGGTCTGTATCACTGGGACCCCCAGCCTGAGCTCCCTCCCTCTGGTAACATGCTGTGACCCCCAGCTGTATTAATTATCCCATCCAATGTTGTCAGCTAATTAATTGACGTTTAACACAGGAAATGGCTGGAGCAATTCCACGCAATTAATCAGCGTCGAGGAATAAATTAAACCCTTCCTAAAGGTGATTACCATTGAGGGTATGCATTCAAAATTGAATTTTAATTGTGCTTCAGATGTTATATTTGAGTTATGGTTGAAAAAAGCAATGGCTGTACAGAACAGCTCATGTATTTGCACTGCAAGCTATTTCTAATAGATTTCCTGCAAATGAAAAGGCCTCCTGGCAGTAGATAAGAGCCTAAAATAATAAATAATAAATAAAGCCTAATAGAAAAAGCAACTTAGTCATAAAGGTCATTATGTGCACGTAAAATGAACAATAGTGACATTTTGGAATTAAGAAGCTGTAGCGAATATGGTGACTCCAATTTTACCTCTTTCATTGAGAGAGGAATGAACCTTTCCTGATTTACAAAACAATAAAAACTGAACATTTGAAACTGTTGAAGCATTGACGGAACAATAAGTTAGACAATATCATATTTTTAAGCACTAAAGTAATACTTCACTAATTGAGTTTGCTTTATCTGAAGGTCAGAGGACTTTAATAGCTCATTAACACAGCAGGAACTTTTCCAGAGGCCCAGGAACTTTTTTAGAAACAGGGTTCTAGATAGTTCCTCAGCCACGGTTCCTGGCCCCAGACAGGCAAAAGCAACCTTGTCTCCTAGAAATGACATCTATACACTACTAGTTTGTAACAGTGATTACACTTTGAGAGAAACACAATGAGTCCTAGATTACGTTTTTTGACAACATAACGAGGAAACAATTTTTAATGGATAAAATGTTCATACTGGGTGTATCACCAAAACACTCAATGACAGCATTTCTTATTCGTTTTTACAATATTAACCATGAATGTTTTTTATGGCTCTGTACAGGCACTGAAAGCACTTGTTTAAGATTAGGAAGAGATTGTCTTTTTAGTAAAAATTTTCATAAAGTCAATGCAGACAGTCATTTTTTACTTTTTCAATAATTAACCAAACCTTGATCTTTGCCTAATCTTAACCAAAGTGTTTTAGTAAAAAAACAACACTTTCTGGACTGAAACAAACAAACAAAAACACATTTGCAGGTAGATAATCCAGGCAGCTATTAAGTTTCTTCCTATATGTATTTAGCAAAAGCATTTAGTATTATATAAATATAATTTGTAGGGGACAGGGTTGTTTAGTCCTCACTTTAGCTCTTGAGTTTAGTTCCTGTGACCCCATAGTTCCTGGAACAATTTCGTAGACAAGAGGCTTATATTACCCTAGCAACTATGTGAATAATGAATTGACCATGCATGAGGCAGGGAAATACTGCCTCGAGATATGCAGTACTTTTTACTGTGAGAATTTCAAAAGCCTGAATAGTCTGAGTCTTGCAAACTGCCTGAGTTTTCAGCAGTTTGCAAGTCAGTTATTTACTCATCTCATTTTTCGTCATAAACACAGAATACTCAGTATATCATGGAATAATATAATGCAACTTTGTGACCAAGGAAAATAGTATGACCATTATAAAAAGTACAACTGTATATTTCCTTGTTATATATTCTTTTTCCTGTTATACACTACATGAAAGTTTCACTTATGTACTATATGCATTCATGAATATCTAGTCATGATGATGCTGGTTGAATGCTGAAACAAACACACTGAGGAATACTAAGAGAGACTGATAGAGAGAGGAGGAGTGGAAGACAGAGAAAGCACTTAGGAAGAGAGACCCATGGAGACTGACAAAGCATAAAACTAGTCCAGTACAAAGAGTGAAGTGATGAGAAGTGTTACACTGCTGCGGCCCCCCCTTGGTGGAGAAGTGCGGCTAAAGTGCAGCAACATCAACGGGTCAAGGCACAGCCGCGTCAAGTTGTGATCGCCACAGTGGTTTCTAGAGATTTTGCATGTGTGCTTGTGCGTGAGATGTGTGTGAAATGGAGTGTGTGTGTTCATGTCTGACCATACTGTATACATGTGAGGCTGACACACACTGAAGAAAAATACACAGGGATAGAAGCTCCTATGTCAGCATTAACTGTTGATTTTTTTTTCCCACAGGGGAGGGACGAGAGGGGAGGGGACGGGAGGGGAGGGAGGTGATGACAAAGCTGGTGAAATGATGGGCTGTACATGCCCTTCCCCAACCTCTGAAGATGAACAACTCAGACCTGGAGCTGTTGATAAAGAGACTTGTTCTGCACAGGACCATAAAGGTATTTCATCGTTTATCCTCCATCTGCCCTGAATTAGTACTGCAGGTGCCACTGAGGATCATTCCTCTTTTCTTTTAAGTAGAAATTAAATCTTAACTCAAACTCTATGTCTCTCAAAAGACTTGTAGCATGCTGATCACTCACATTAACTGCCAGGAAGAACACAAATATTACCCATTTGCTGAGACAACTATATATGCGACAGGAAGTAAAACCGACTACATTTGTATGAGTGGTGTGCCAGTGAGTCCTTTTTAGAAAACCATAATATTGCCCTGAGGAAATGCCCATAATCCAACCATTAATCAACAGTTTGCGACTCTGCATACAATGGCATTGTGTGCTTTCCACTTAAGATAGAAACAAAAACATCTAAATTACTTATAATTACGTTGCAGTATTCTCACTGCACTCAACATTTACATCTAAATACATTAAGAGGCAAATATATAAAGGGCCAAATAGCCAACAATTTTAATTAAAACTGGATTTCATTATTATGATTTGGAGCGTATGTTCAGGGATACGTGCAGAAGTTTAAAGCTGACTTAATTGCTTTTTTAGGACACTAGAGGGGATAATGTCATCTAAGCAAAATCTACTTTTCTGTCACAAAACTCTTTCAAAGGCTGGGTTTTCCTACATCTAACTAGCACAGTTACCCCACCACCCAGAACAATATTCAAATGTATTGTCGTGATCCCCTCCATAGATCTAACCTAATGTGACCACCAGAGCTTAGCCTGCAAGTACATTCTGAGTCACATGCCGTGAAGTCGGGAATTTAAAGAAAACTGGGTGCATGACTGATTTCTGGTTATAATGTTCTCAATGAACTCAAGCTTTGATTAAAAAAAAAACAAAAAAAAACACTTTGATCTTTACATCATTTGTGGCCAACAATGTGTGTCACTTACATGTATTTTATGGGCATCTGTTAGCAGTCATGTGCTACTGTTCTTCCAGCGTAATTGGTGTTAAATTCTAGAATAATTCCTGTCATAAACTGGGTTCTTTAAGAGGTCTTTGCATAGAAATTCAGTGTAGATATGTAGTATCTGTACAACCACAACAAAAAATGTAATTATTTCATAAAATCGCAACAATTATGTCATCTGATCTGATGAAACTGCGTCAGTCATGCAATGTTGCAATGGTTGCCCAGTTAGGATAATAAAGTTTATTGGAACTTGAAGTTATCTGGAAATGAAACTGCCTGTGTGTTCAGGCTGTGTTGATCCTATTTATCCCTTTTTTAAAACTTCATTTTATTAATGTAACATTAGGATATGACATTGTTCCAGTTTAATTAATATGCAACAGTAAGCAGTTAATGAGAAAGAGCTTCAAATTAAATATTGCTGCATATAAATGGCTGATTTTAGCCTACTGATTTGATGTGATTATGCAAAGAAATCAAAGAAGAGAGAGAGAAATAAAGAAAGGTCACTCAATATAAACCCCCAGTAGTACAATAACAATTATCCATTTCTTTCTGTTTTGAATTATACCATTTAATAATATCCTCCGGCTTTGATTTACTGTTTCTTAAGATCCATGTCAATAAACCTCATTAGAGCTGCTTTAGAATAAAGTGAAGAGAGGGTGTAAGATGCAAAAGCAGCTTAAAGCTTAAGTCCAACTTTAAAAGAAAAGTGAATGAATAAAGTGGTTGTGAAAGCTGGCAGAACTGTTGCAGTGAGCACACCCTCTATACAGCATCCAAAACACAAACAACAAAAAGATAGATATCGCCTGCTCAGCAATTATATCACCAGACAACTGAAAAAAAAACAGTTGTAAACAATTCTGTGTATTTAATAGTCATTTTAATTATTTTTAGGGACTGAAAACTTTTCACATTTAATATCTTTTATCTCACAAAAACCCCAAAATACAATTATTTGCCCCAATTCTGACACCAAATCAGCCCTTTGAGCAATGACTGTTGTCATGCTTAAGAATTCACTCCAGAATGTGTCTCAGTGCTGAATAAATTATAGCCCCCGCATGTTTTTCAAAGTAAATACATGCTGAATAATTGCTGCGTGCGCTCCAGCACATTCTGCATCTCCACTACCCTTAAAACAGTGACACCATAGTCACTGCCTCATCGTGTCCAATCCACATCTTGACTAGCGGGCTGTTGTTTGAGGATTTTGTCTTGTAAACCATTGGGGGAAAAGACGAGGACCCCTGAAGGCATGACCTTCCCTCACTGCCACCAATTATATCAAGGCCTTATAAAATATAGATTATGTGCCATCTCGCTGCTGACATATCTAAAGGCTCGTAGCGTGGGGAGTGTGCGGAGAGGCCGTGGGCAGAACCCGAGGGGAGGCCGGGTTGAATATGACAAGACAAGGGGAATACAGTAACACAAAGGATGACCTTGATGAGGAAAACTCGGCCGGCTCTGGCTAAGAAAAGAAAAATAAATAAATAAAGAGGCGCACTTCTAGAGGACTATGTGATCAATTCAAATCTAATCAAGGCTCTAAATATTAAAATGCACTGATTGCAATGATATTCATTACCCTAAACTGCAATCTGGACCAATAACCATGTATTATTAATGGATAGGAGCTGAGTTTGAAACAATTGGCATTTAACTTTGTGTCTTAACCTTTCAGCATAAATGTCAAGACAAATTCTAATAGAAAAAGTTTGAAGTTCATCCAACAGTGATTTCATACATTTCAGCTCAAGTGTGTTTCTGGGCCCATATATATATATTCAAACCATGGAAACGCGGTGTGAAAGGCGATCAGAGATGAGATTTACAAACTTTGTTGGCAAGATTTCACATTTCACGGAATGCATGATAGAAAATCATGAAAGCTTTGCAAGTCTCGCCTTCGCTTTCCCACACACACAAATATATACACCAAACGCTGTGAATCACAGGAAAAAAAGATGTGCCAGTGGCAAGATGCTCCTGTGATGTAATCAGCAGCAGTGCAAGAAGGCATATCTTGCCAGTAAGAAAAGAGCTTTACTTCAAGGAAGTGAATTTTGCCTGGTGGTTTAATCAAATATGAGGTGCTGTTATCAACATGTAATCTTGTGTGGGCTTCTACATGCTTTTCGGGGAACGTCAGGCGTACAAAAGGCCCCTTTTATCATATCACATGATGCTTACAAAATTGGATGATGTCAAGATTCTAAAACTACTAAAAAAACAAGATGATGGTAGATAGGATTTTAAAAAACCAAAAGGGTGTATGGCTGGTGTAGTCTGGAGAACTAGAAAGAAGTGCATTTACTAGTGTAATTACTCAATGAAAAACTGAAGTTGCCTACTACCTGCAAGTGCTACATTATCATTCAGTTTTGTTATTTCATTTTATAGCAACCCTGTCACCGGATAAGAATGTTGATATTGGGTAATTCTGCAAAACACCACAATACGTTCAATGATTTTACTTTCAATGCCAGTGTTTTTAGAATTCTTACTTTCTGCAATATCTGCACATATCAACTATAGTATGGTTAAGGTTAGGGGAAAAATTGTCTGTGGCCTCCTACTGAGTGGCCTACGTTTTGGGTGGAACACTTTCCTGCTCTGACATTTTGACAACAGCTAATGTTAGCTGCTCACACACCCCTTGAATCGAAGTTGTGGGTTGCCAGGTTGCAGTGACAGATGGGTTGAAATTGTATGTAGTGTGTGGATTGTGTGTGTATGCTGTGTTTCATAGGTGATCTGGCAACTTGGGTGACGTCAGACAAACATACAAAACTTATGGATCCATGTATGACTATTATTCATAATAAAGTTTGAGGGCCATGCAAATTCCGGGAGTTTCCCGGGAGGGACAACAAAACGGGAGGGCGCCGGGAGATGGCCTTGAAATACAGGAGACACCCGGGAAATACGGGAGTGTTGGCAGGTCTGACTCCGTCTCTCTCTTTTAAAACTTCTCTTCTGAGCACCTAAACCCTTGTGTCAGCCATTTCTCTAAACCTATAAGCATAAATCTGTGGCTTTGATGACAAATGACAAGGGATTGGCTGCAGAGCTGCTGTGACTGGCAGCGGTGACTATTTCACCTTTGGCGTTCTGTGTTGTGTTACATCCGTCTTAACATAGAGCCACGTGGACGCACGGACACCCATTCAAAGACACATGATGTGATGTGTGTGTTGCAGATAGCAGTGGCAGTGTCATTATATGGCTGCTAGCGGGGAATGAGAATGGGTCAAGCCCCCCCCGCTGCCCTTTTAACCTTCACCAATGAATTCCCTCATCCTGGCTCAGCTCACCCCCTGCCTGGAAACTGTAGAGAGAAATGGCTTTCATTCATTCACTTGCTGGGTCCTCTTTTAGTTTTTTGTTCTTGTTTTCTGTCTTTGATCCTGTAAATTTTCATTGTCTTTTCTTCCATCTGTCTTACTCTCTACTGTCTCTTTTTCTCCTTCATTTTTCTTTGTCTGTCTTCTTTCTTTTGCTCCATTATCTCTCGAGCTCCATCTTAGGGGAAATCTGCTTAGCAGCCTTGAGCATACTTGCTTTCCAATTAAATCAAGATGTATTTGCCTTTCAAAAGCCTCCCTTTCCTCACTATTTCTCCCATCGGAATAATTGATGGAGGTCTCTGGCCTCATGATGAATGGCTTCCAAGCCCGGAGATGAATAGAAAGATGAATGATTTCACCCCTGTGAGGGCCAGAGAGGGCTGGAACAAGGAGTGCTGACATTGTGACAAATACACTGACCATGGCAACCAAACCTGGTCGAATCAGCAAGGGACGGAGGGGTGGCATGCGCTCATCGCGGCTCAACAGACGTTCTTCTCGCCAACGCAGGCGCACGTCTGTCTACCCCACGGACAATTACCTGAGCCTCGCAATTAATGCAGGCACAGCGATAATGCTGATGGCCTGCCAGGAGACGAGTGGAAGTGGCGGCAAGCCAGCTAGCTGGGGCTGGAGAACACTGCGTTGGACGGTTGTGTTTGTGCACTCAGTGGAAATGCGGAGGCCAAGAGAACAGGTGCAGTAAGGTGAGAAGATGCCCCAGGTGACTTCATGTGGATGGTGTCACCACTTTCCCCGCCAAGATTTCTAAGCTGAAACAAGTTTTCCCTCTGCCTTCACACAACTCGCTGTCACACAGCTGAGAGGTAGCAAATGTTTATAAGAACAAATTCAATGAGCGTATGACGGGCCATCTGTTTTAAAGGGCCAATAAGTAAGATTGTTACTGCCCTGTAGAACATAATGACCATAATATATCCACGTAGGGGGTGAAAGGATTGTTGATCAGTAGCAATGACTCAATGATTATGTTGCCAGCTGGCTTTCAAGAACTTTCTGGTAAGACTGAAAAGCTAAATTTGGGGACCCAAGTAAGAACATTTCTGTGGGCCCCAGTTAATCAGTTCAGACATCTTAGTAGAAATTTTGTTGGTCTTCTCAAGCTGTGCCCCCCCCTAGATTCAACACCACCTTTCAACCACAGAAGATCATGTTTACTAATAAGACGCAGCATAACCCATAGATCACTTAATATTTCTTTAAATGAACAAAATAAAGAAGCCTAAAACAGTGGTTCCATGTCCTGCTCTTGGAGACCCACATTCAGTATTTTTCCTCTCCTCTGCTCTGCCCACATCTGATTCACTAAAAGTAGAGGTGTTTATCAAGAATTGGTGCCTTGGATCCATCATTTGATTGACTAAACACACCTGATAAAGTTAATCATTCGTGGGTAGAGCAGGAAAAGATGAAAAATAAGCAGGACTTTGAGTCCTTATAGGAGCAGGATTGGGAACCACTGACCATTTACTGATTTTTTGGCCACTTTTGGCCACCTGATGAATGCAAGTCCAATATTCACTCTTCTTTTAGCTCTGTTTTGCTGTCCACCAACCCATGAGAAAAAAAAACAAAATCAGGCTCTTCAGCTAAATGCTCCACTACGATCACCAGCTAGTAGCTAATTTTGTCTGCTGTTTGGTGCTGAGTAGGTGGCGTACAGTAGGTTTTTACAGTAAAGTCGCCGTCTATAAAACAAAAACAATGAGTTAAAAGATGCTAAAATAATCCCTAGTGTGATCCATCATTAATATAATAATATTGTTTATAGCAGCTACCAACAATTTGGTTTGAGTTTCCTATAAAACTTTAATTTTGCCTGTGATGAAGTTTCAAAACCATGGCTGCAAAATGAATAAAAAGCATTTGAATTTAATGTACTCACATGACTGCAAAATGAAGTAGCAGTCATATTAATGACAGTTAAATAAGTGAGACAATGCAGTGATTGTACATTATACGACAGAAAATAATCAAAAACACAGAATAGTTACGGATAAACAAAGAGTGGACAAAATAATAGAAAAAAACCTATAAATTAATACTCATTTGTAAAGCTTATGTTACCTTTGTTGAGGCTTTGTCAGACAGGTGTTAATTTAACAATGATGGTTTTTGAGTTTTTCCAGCCTGTGTTGGTAAGGAACAACTTGTGATCACTTTGTCTTATCCCACCCCATGTGAATCATAATAGGCAGGTACACATGTGAGTCATATTGAATTGAATACTAATTATCAGTATATGTCAGATCTGACAATCGTCATTTCACAAACAGGTTTTGTTTCATGTTTCAGGAACAAACAGAACAGTGTTCATCAGTCACACACTGGCACATTTCCCTTTCCCACATCACATAACTTGTGAGGCACCAACACAGACTGAAGGCCACTTACCAGAACATGAAAGACACAGTAGTATTCCAGGGCTATTGTACTTGACTGCATTTTATTATAAGCAGCTTCTGTTATTTTGTTGACCCCATGTAAAAATAAGTAAATGGCCAAAATATGAACTCTACTATGCAACACATTTGTTATGCCTGAAGCACCATGGGGTGCACTGAGTGAATGCTTGTCAGCTTTCATGAGGCATTTATATGATACTTGCATCATTTCTGACAAGGCGGTGGAACACAGTGTCAGTTTATTTAGAAACATCTTAAATATAAAAGAGCTCGAGGACAGTGCCTTCTTTCCTCATGCCAACCAACAACGTAACCATAACACTGTGTTAGGAAGCTATTGTCAGAAACTGAATCCTTTACTTGCCTACAAAAGTTGGTAGACACATTGGATCTAAATTCATTTTGCTCCAGCTATTACAAAGCCCTTCAAAGGTCTTCAACCAGAGACCAAGGCATTATGGAAAAGTGTTGCCACATGTTTCTTCAAGCAGTATTGTTTATGGAAAGCAAAATTCAATCTGAGCATGGACATTCATTATTTACCTTGAAAACGGTAGTTTGACAAAATAATTTAATACATCATCCACTTTGAGTTTTCTTCTGCATCTCACAGTCTTCCTCAGTGGATTTGAGTTTGCTCAGCTGTCATTGAAGTTGTCTGTGGTAGGTCATGTGACGACAACTGAGTTATCTGCATGAAAAATCAGCAAAGTCCATCAGCTGAGGAAGACCGCGAGTAAAGACTCTCAAGCAACATTCAGTCTGTTTTATTTTTATGTTCACCACCATCCAATCACTGAAATAAACAGCTTACAGCTTCAATACATGGAACATTTCAGTCATTGTTGTAAAATCAATGGATCAATTGCCTGTTATTATAATAATAATAATAATAATGGAATTTGAGGGAAATAAAAAGAAAAAGAATGTGTGTGGCTGTTTAAAATGTTTATCTTCAAATGAAATATCAAGCCTTAAGGCAGCACTATCAGTTGGCTCAGCCTTTGGGCTCAGAGTGAGATCGTGTTAACTTTATGAAGTTTTTTGGGGAATATCATGTATCATGTGAGTTTCAACAGAGCCAGGCTACCTTTGTGGGTTAAAAGTCACCAGACTGACAAACTGAGGTCAGCTGTTGTCTATGTTGATCTGTGTAAGCATATCTATGTTTTCTAGACAGCAGAGGTCCCAGCTAGAAGAGGAGAGTGTGGAGAGGGTGGATATAATAAATAAGGGATAAATAATTACAATGTTTAATACTTGCACTGCCACTCTGGAAACTCCAGGATTTTTAAACCTGGGCCCTATTTTTTTTTGTAACTATTAGTCATTTCAACCTGAAAATTTGTAAAAATTAGGGCCCAGGTTTATAAATACCGCAGTTTCCCTTTAATAAACTTAAAACCACACAGGTTTCAACTTCTAACAGCATCAATCGTCAAATATGGACAGTAAACGCCAAGGACATGTTTCACACAGACGCTTGTGGAACAAAGGCTAGTCCTGATGTGACTTCAGGACTTCAGCTCTCTATATGCTGGATTGTCTCTTTCCACATCCCTTTTCTTTAGACCACCACATTGTCCTTTCCATGCACTTCTAGCATTGGTTGGGAACAGAGTGAAAACTGCACCACAGTGCCCCAAAGTACACTGTATGCTTCTATGGCACCCTGCTGAATGCTTTGAAATGATATCTCAATTCATGATATTACGCTTCAATAAAAGCCCATGGCTGCTGCAGCAAAGGCCCAACACAGAGGCACGGGAGGAGAAGTGCTGCTGCGGCGCTCTCTGTTCTGGGCTGTGTGCACTGTGAGCCCAGGGGCGATGTAGGGATAAAAAGGTTTGAGCTGTGCACAGAGAGGGGGGACAGAGGGGGGACAGGGGCTCAGGGACGTGGCAGCAGAAGATCCATTTAGATTAGACGGTTTTAATATCCTCTGAAGTTTCCAATAAACAGCAGTTGGAACCACTGCCGCTCTGTCGTCATTTGATTGTCCATCACCTCGGACGTAACCTCGGTTGATGTGGTTTTGAATTGCTGCCCTGACTGGCCTTGTATCTCCGCTGTTATATCAACAACAAGCGATAAACCCATCCTGCAATCTGCTGCTTTCTACACTGTAAGGCAATTCAGAGGCAGTTACACAGGTGCCTGGAATAAGCTTAGCCAGCAGGCTGCCTGAATGAAGCATTTCCAGGAAATGTGCTGAAATATAATTATTAATTTTACACTCTCTATTGTAGTACTCTCTACTGCACTCCAAACATGAAGAAAAAGGTTATTACTCATGCAGGCAGAGCAGGGGAGGGGAGGATATCCTCTCCATGACAGATGTCTGCTCTTTATAACGTTCTTGCATGGTCTACAACTTAAATACCAGCACTGAGAAATAATAAGAGAAATGTTATTTTCTGCTTCTGACAAAATGAAGCGGTTCTTTATGGAGTTAGACAACTTTCTGTTAAGGAGTTTTTTTCCCCTATCTAACTAGTCAATCAAACACGCCTATGATTGCTCTGCATAATTTCAAACATTTAGAGCACAAAACTGTAAAACTAAGCAAAACAAAGTGAGGTCAAACTCAGTAGATAATGAGGCATCCAGATGGATGGCTTCAAATCTTTGGCCTTCTGGAATCGCTTGATATTTAGACTTTCCTTCGTCTTTTTTCTCTGAGTTTCTGTGTTAATGGCAGCTGTTTCACGCAGGACGGCCGTGTGCTGTTCAAACACTGCTGCCATGTGGTGCACTGGTAATGAAGAGAGCAGCGAGGTGGCTTCTGATGCCGACGACTAATGAATCCCGACAGTGGTGGTCCAACCCACCCACCCCCACGTCCCTCTCCCCCACACACACTTCCCAGATGAACAAAATTATTTTGCTAATGGTGTACCTATTCTCCATTCGTGTTCATTATTGAGTTGGATGGTGAGCTGAGGAGTGTGAGCTCCACGTGGGTCACACTGTGAGAAACATTTTTTTTTCCTTTTAGAAATGTTTCCAGGTAGAAGAAAAAAAACATTCATATATATAAAAGAAAGATGGGATGCTATACTATGCTAACACAGTACACTAAAGTACACACTCTGCAATGTGGGTCAGTAGTCCAAGGCTGCAAGTGAAATATTTGAATGCAGTACTAATCATGAATTTTACTCCGCTCTCCTCCATTTTATTATTCTTCACTTCTGATTCACCTGACAAGACAGTACTGCAAACAACCAAGCTTAAAGGCCAGAAAAGAACAACAAAAATGTGAAACTATTCATCTACGTTAGCTATTTATAATAATATTGTATTGTATGTATGCTAAATACACGCTGATAAAATGTGGACATAATGCCACTATGGTAGAGGTCTTTATGAGTACGAAGATCAAAACAGATTAGTGGAAACCCTGCCCAAACCTAATGTGCAAAAATACAGAAAAAAAAAAATTAAAAACGAGACTTGATCCAAAAGGGACTTGAGGACAGTCACACTTATCTGGAATAGGCCCAAGGATAATTTGACCCGCTACAGTCAACCAAAACAGTATTAACTGTGTCTTCTACAATATAGTACTAATTTGTATTGCCAAAAATGTTCCGAAAGAACATGTAATTGCTTATTGGATTATGCTCCTTGGCACCAATTTTCAATTAAGGAAAGTGTTGCTTTTATTTCCCACACAGAATTTGTAGGGAGGTAGTCGGGGTGGATTGTGACCAGAGGCTGGTGCTGTGTCTCAGTTCGGATACTTCCATTAGTACACTTCCATGCAGTACACTGTGAACACTATGTACTTTCTAGCGTAGTGAATTTTGACAGGGTAGTGTTGGTGGTGCACTTACCAGAAATGACGATTGTAACATTTGACCACTTCTTCTTCTTTTTAATGGCAAATTACAACCAGGGCGGAGCATTATCGTCAATATTTGACCGCGATTGTCGCACGGCAAAATATCTGCCGGCTTGTTTGTTTACTCACTTCATTTCAATTTTATTAAAAATGAAGTGTCCAGCGTTCCACACAACTTTTTGACCGTTCAGTACCATCAGGGTACTCATAGTACACTGCATTTTGCCATAATTGTCAGTGTGAATGTACTTATGCAATCAAAATAGCAAGTGTAAGTACGGAAGAATGCAAATTGGGACACAGCTTGGGATTCAGATCCTGAGTCCAATGTTTGGTTAGGTTTAGGCTACAAAAACACTTTGGGAATATTGTAGCTAGAGTTAAACTTAAACTGTTAAACTGTCTTGAGCTTCAAGTCACTGTTTTCAGAATTAAACCAAGACCACGGCCCCTAGCTAAGTGCTGCGAGTGTATAAACAGAATCATAAAAAAGTTGAATCATGCTTTCTACACTGGGGCCAAAATGAATGAAGTTTGTGGCACCGGGTAACTTTCCACTCTCACCCTAACCATGGCAGACTGCCCCAAACATTATAAATGACAGCTAAAATGTCAGAATGTAAATGCAAACGCCTTGGGCTACACAAACAGCATTCCACATTGGTTATCAAGCCCCGAGAAGTTGACTCTTTTTTTGAGTAATGGAGGATTTCCGACAGGCCAGTGATGAAGCACTATCGCACAGCTGTGAGCTAGCAGAGTGAACTATGAAATATGGTTCCATACCTGTGAGGTATTCTGGGTCGGGCACAGGGTCCGACAGCTCCTCGTGGCACTGAACCTCCGTTGGCACCGATGCTACCACCATGCCATCTGGGAGCTGCTGCTCGATGCCTCGGGCAAAGTTCTTCTGCCTGGTGTTAAGAGAGACAAGACAATGAGAGGTCCCATTAAGAGACAGAAGCACTCAGTCATCCAACATAGGGAGAGGATAAAAACAAGAAGCAAAGAGGCAAGTAGGATGGATAAAAGGAAACAAGGAGTTACAATGATGAAAGGGAGGTAAAAAGGAGAGATAACATTCTTTCAGTGTCATCTTTTCTTTTTAATTTGAGGTTAATAAAGCAGGGACAAAACACATTTTTCCCCTAAGTTATGCTCTACTGACAGTTTGTTAGGAACACCTACTGTACACAGTAGCTCTGATGTAAAAATTCATGCTTTTCCATAACCTATTCAGAGCAGTTGCATGAGCTAAAATGTGATTACTTCAGTTTGTTCCAACCTCAGGCCAGATGTACAAAAACCACACATATACCATTTCAACAAATGTGCAGTGAGAGTGTGTGCACCTCAAGCATACTTGAACAATAAGGTGAGAGACAATATCTAAATAATAAAATATAATTTGTGTGGGTTGTCAGCCCATTTCATTGATCGTGTATGGTGTATGATGTTTTGTAATCTAAAATGTGTCACTCAAGGGCACATTTATAAAATTAATTTGAATCAATCACTTTTGTAACTCAATATTAATATTCTATTTACTTGGAGGTGTTATTGAAGTGTTTTTATGTTCACCTTTACTGTTCAATGCTTTCTAAACTCTGTTTCAATAGAGCGCGATAAACGCTAAGACTAAATCTTTGATTACCTTTCTAGATGCTATAAATGATCGTGTCAAAGGACAACTGTTCTGACCTTGTTGGAGAACCTCGCTAATGTGACACAGACACAGATCAGTGAAATGACGCTTCTTCTTTGGCGTTCTTTTCATTGACAGGTCTAAAGACTGGTGGAGAAGGCAGCTTGTTAAGAGTGTGGTTACATCCATGGCCAACTGTGGGAGTAAAAATCCGGCTCATACACGTGCACCCCGTTTCACAATGATTGAGATTTACTGTATGTATATTTATCTGTGTGTAGGCCTACACAGCAATTTAGTCATGAACCTAAAAAGTGGTTCATGCATGTGGCCCCTGGTATCCAGACCACCAAAACAAAAAATAATAATTTGTGAAAGAAGTTGCAAAGTGTTATAACTTGTACAGTAGCGCATTCCAGCTAAGAGACCCATTAGGAAAACCACAGACTGTATATAAAGACGACATGACAGTGAAGCCAAAGCATCTGGATCGCCCCCTGGTGGCTGGCTGCAGTATAGGTCATAAACCCCGCCCCCTCCGTGTTAGCGCATGCGACATGGGCCAAGCTGAAAAATCAAAGTACACGTTTGTTAGTTTGCCTTCATATTTGTACAGTGGGAGGAAGCGGAGACGTGTCGTCCATCTTTATATACAGTCTATGGTAAAAACATGTAATATCACCAAATTAGTGAGTAAACTGAATTCATCCAAGTCTGGATTTCAGCTCTGAAAATCCCATGATAGGCTAGAAATCTCGTGAGTAGTGGGAATTTTGCTCCTACTGATAAAATGACTATTAAAACTATCTGAACCTCAATCTCAGCATGGTACCATTTAAAAAAAAAAAATTGTATATGTAGATGACATTGCATGTAGATACTTATCTAGTTGTCTGTAGCATTTTGTTTTATGACCAAAAATATCAATCATTTCGGAATGACAACCTTTATTAAATGCTGTGGTGATAGAAAAAGGTGAAGGAGTCAGAAGAACATGAAGCACGAACGAATGAAGGCTGGAAGGACAGAGTAGATCAAAGATAGATAAATACATTTGCTTCTCCTAAGTGGCAGATTGTAAAGCAATACTTTCTGGCACATCATTAACGGAAAATCAATACATAGCAACAATTATGCTGGACTGTGCAGTGTATTGAAGAGACAAGGTCTCACATAAAGCCCGTCATTTTTCATTATGTTGATTGTTCTGCTGCAACGTGACTCATCTTCAGTCTGAGAGCTGATGTCCTCATTTGTCTGTTGCTGCGAGTGACTCTTGGTTGAACTCACTCATTTTGCCCACTCCATCACTCTGCCAGTTAGGTTCACAACAAGGTTCCACAACAGAATGACTTCAATAAATCAGTAACTCATTCAGGTGTCTCGAGACCAAAGCTGATGAGAATATATCTTTGTTTTACTCCTGCTGGGATGCGTAGTCCTCTGATTATTTTGACTCCAGACTTATAATTTTGAAATGTATTAAGCAACCTTGTACATTAGTGGATGTGTTAGGTAGCCAGAAGTTGTTTTATTAAATACTGTCACTTAAAGCTACTGGGGGCAAACTCCTAAATCAACCTAAAAATCACACACATTTGACATATTACTGTCTTATAAAGTTGACGATCACCAACATGTTAGTAATCAACTAGCACTAACTTGTAGTTTTGGTCTCCACCAACCCCAGAGAAAAAATATATAGCTCTTTAGAAACTTCATTATGTTCACCTGTTAACTTTGTATGTTACCTTCTCAGCACCAAATGGCAGACCGACAGTGTGCTTATCAGAGGTTTGTCATTCAAATGTGTCTCCTGCAGCCGGAAACAGCACTGTTGAAAGCATTATGAACAAGTTTGCATCATATAGGTTGTAAACAGTTTAGCCAGATTATCTAAACCACTTTGGAGGTAAAACCAAAAGTAATCCCTCATTGACAGTCAGTCTGTAAATTGTGTTTTACAACCATAGGAGCCTGAAAAATGGAGCAAGCTGAGCAGCTGTACCCCCACTAATAGACTTGGGGGAGCAAATGAGTGCTTTTGCATCCCTACTTTTTGATCATACAACTTTGCCACAAAAGCAAACCAAACGTTCTGCAATCAATCTGTAAGGTGGTCAGTCCAGTAAAACTCAGTCAGAGCTGTCTGAAGTCAGTCTTTTCTTCGTCTTGATGTTCCAATAAAATCAAACATGTTTAATATTAACGGAAGATAGGTGTACTCTCTCCAGCACCAAACAGGAAGCAGCAAACCAGGTAGTTACTTTGGTAATGGCCGAAAAACTCCTCAAATACCGTCACACACACACGCTAGATGGCGAATTAAAAGTTTTGTGAGCCATTCTTTAATTCAGTGTGGATCTGATCCACCAACCAGCACTTATTTTAGTGAGAAATCTTAATTTTTGAAACAGTTTGCCTCTCATTCCCACAGTATTCTCCCACTAAAATAGCATAGCTAACCAACAGAGGCTGGTAGCGAGTTGAGGCAACAAAATTCAAAGTGTAACGTTTGTACGGAAATACAGTTTCTTTATGGATAATATTGATGCTGAATTAACAGACTGTCGACATATGACGCCCTTAATCTTGTGTTTCTAGAGTTATGAGTTTCTATGGACACGTAAGAAATTGTTAATATCATATTTCTTAAAGGGAGTTTGGTGTAATATTTTCCAAGGAGAGCGCAGTCTCAAATTGGGCAATTGTTTTACCATTCTCTTCCAAGTACGTTTATCTAACCAGTCTAAACTATGGAGGCAAGACCCAGTTGGTGATAAACTAGAAGTAACCTTTAACATATTGCCAGTAAACTGCACCTAGTATGCTCAGGTTACCTAAATGGCTGGTCAGTAAGGTTCTGTACCAAAGTATACCAACGGGACGAGAGAAGCAAAAAACATGCTGCCAGTGTAAACATCTCTGGATGAATGACTCATTTGCTGCTGTTTATTTTACTCTCAAATTTCCTGTATGCTGAGAATATTTCCCGCCAGTAACCACATCTGACACAAGTTATTAAATCAAGCAAATTAGATCTAGAGCATCTCAAGTAGCCTCTACGGATGTTATTCTCAGTTGTAGCCCGTTTTAGGATGAGAGTATTTCTAGTAAAAATCTGTGATAAAAGCCATCATACATAGCAGCCGCCTTTAAAAAAAGCATGGAAGGTCTTCATGGTTCACATTGGTGACAGTTTTCCTGTTAATATACACCATGCATAATATACCATTTGATTCCTGCAGTGTTCTGGGGCTGAGCTGTGAAAATAATAAAAGGATACACAAATATTTACAAATCACAAAGTGTTGCCTTTGGGAAAGTCACAGCTTGAGAACAACAGAAGCCATTGGCTGGAGTACAAACAGCGCTGGAGCAGTTGTGTCAAATACCACTATTCAAATGACATTTTATTTGCATGGTCATGGTGTGGCCAGGGGTGGAGTGGTAATTAGAAGGAAATCAGGCTCAAGAAAACAATGTAAAGTTAGCTGCTGGTGATGTGAAACAAAGCTTATCTGCTGTGGGTAAGGCACCAAATTGGAATAACACTTCGTTATGCATGATGAGCCTCTGGAATGGAATAATGTAGAATAATACAAAAAAACGTGGAATATACAGTGTCACTGCTCTGTTTGTTACATAGATGCATCATCAACTTGCACTGAAACACAGTTTGTTTGCCTGTTGCTAGATTTGTGTCGCAGAATGATGAAAAACAAGGTTGGTTGGGGTTTTATTGACATTGGAGTAAAACATTGTCAGTTTCCGCTGGAAGCAATTATGCATGTTTTTTAGCTGTTAGTTTAACAAAGCACACAAATTGGGAAATGTAATGAGTGAATCTCTGTTGTTTTGCTGAAGACAGAAGATTTATTTTTCTCTTTTATATGCATGCTATCAAATCAACCTTTATTTGTACAGCACCTTTCATACAGGTTAGTGCAGTTCAAAGTGCTTCACAGATGATAAGATAATAAGACAGAACAAGTGTAGACCCTAAAAACAACAACAAAAAACTATTTAAGAATTTGAGACCAATGCACACTAGAGAAAATAAAAATGAGGAAAATGTAATAAAATAGATTTAAAAGCTATAATAATAACAATAATAACAATAAAACAATTACAAAAAAGAAAAGAAATACAGTTAAAAACTAAACTAAAAACTTTATAAAATAGATTAAAAAGACAAAAACAAAACAAAGATATAAAATCAATAAGAGGGATAAAAATATATAATATTAATACTAGTAATAATAAAATAACAGATAAAATAAAATAGAATAAGGTTTTAGTTCCTATCGCTGCATTCATGTCTGACAATTTTCATAGGTAATTCGGTTGGATGATGACATGTAACATTTAACAGCCATCTGGCACTGTGAGGATGTTATAATTCATTTTCCTAGATGTTAAACTGCCAAAACTTACTAAAGACATTTTTCTTCTAGTGAGAGCTGTGGTGAAGCAGTGTTGTGTCTCGGCAGATCTGTTAAAGTATTTCATGTCATGTTCAGTGTTTCATGTTTTAGTTCCATGTCAAGTTAAAGTCACTCACGTCTAGTCTCGTCTTGCACTTCCTGTTTTATTGTGTACTCACCCTTCCCTCTCGTTTCAGACCCTGACTTCCTCCCTTTGTGTGATTTTTCCCGTCGTCGTGATCGTCTACCCCGCCCCTGATTGGTTTCACCTGTGTTCCCTTACCTCTTGTATAAATAGTCCTTGTCTCCCTTTGTCCTGTGCCAGTTCGTCTTGTTCCGTCTACATGTTGAGTCGAGCCAAGCGTCCCAGCACTATCCATGCACCAGGTTATGTCCACGTTTGTTACGTATTTTTTGATCATCCTCATTATGAGCGCTTTGTTTTTGAATATCCTCCTAGTGAGCGTTTTGTGTCGTATTTTTGAATATCCTCCTCGAGAGCGCTTTTTGTTTGATGACCTTTTGCTTCAGTAAAGTTTTGTTACTAAACATACTGATTGAAGAGTCGTGCATTTGAGTCCATCATTCTTGTGTCCAAGTCCGTGACAAGCAGCCACATGTTTTTGAAATATGACAAAACACAAGGACACTTTTGATTAATGACAACAACCCTTTCACTTTTTTTTTCCCCCTCACGATGATTCC